>JAJOOF010063125.1:0-37894 GCA_029582545.1 Solanum lignicaule
TGACGAAAAGGTGGTAGGGCATTGGGTTCTTCAAAAATTGATTCAAACTTATGAAGCAAGCTTTGAATATCAATAGGTAGAGACTTACCTGAAGTATCAGCCTCCTTGGAGAAATACTGAAAAGCAACTGGTGCATTTGATTCTTGTGGAACCCCTTGAAGTTTATATCGCTTCCCATTTAAATTAAAAATCAAAAACATCTCATTCCAATTTGCTTGAACTGTATTTAAAGAAGCAAGCCACTTAATTCCAAGCACCAAATCTGCTCCTCCAACAGAGAAAGGATAAAAATCTTGATCAATAGTTAATCCAGGGAATTTCACAACAAGATTTTGGCACAAACGGTTGCAACGTATGATATCTCCATTGCCAATCTGAACTCCAAAATAGGGCACAACTTGAGCAGGTAACTGTAATTCTTCAACAATTTTTTCCGAGATAAAATTGTGGGATGACCCACTATCAACCAGAAGCAGCACCTTGCGTCCATTTAAGGTCCCTTGAAGTTTCATTGTTGTGCCTGTTGTGTTACCTAGAAAGGCGTGGAATGAAATTTCAGCAAGGTCATTTGTACCTGCATCATCATCAATAATGTCACTTGACATTTGTTCTCCAGATTCACCACCTTCAATGTTGTCATTTGCCTCCATAAGAGTGAGAGATGCTGTCTTGCAACGGTGACCTGGTGCAAATTTTTCATTACACCTAAAACAGAGTCCTTTGGCTATGCGATTCTGCTTCTCTATCTCCCAAGCACGATTCGGAGAAGGACGAGGAGACATTTGTGCAGAATTCGAATTGGTTCGTGATACGTGTTGGTTGCCTACTGATTGGTAAGGAACATCACGTGCAGAACCAGTTTGGATTGTGTTGGATCGTGACAGATTTGACCATTGAGACTTATGCCCACGATTAGAACTAACTTTTTGCTCAAATTCCATTGCAAGGCTCATGGCTTTATAAACAGTCCTAGGTTTATGAATTCTCACATCTGATTTGAGTTCTTCTTTAAGCCCATTCATGAAAACCCCCAAAAGACAGTGATCTGGCCAGTCTGTGACTCTAGATGAACGTTTTACAAATTCTTGACGGTACTCCTGTATTGAACCAGTTTGGCGGATGCTACACATATGCTCGTCCGGATTTTGAAACTCTGCAGGTCTATAATTTTCTTGCAATGCTTTAACAAGTTCTTCCCAATAGAGCAAAGTTCGTTCACGGTTGATCCAAGAGAAGAGATCAAGCGCATCACCTTCTAGATACATAGCAGCAATGTCAACTTTGTGTTCATCTGGAGTTTGATAGTAGCAGAAATATTTTTCTACCTTCAAAATCTAACCCCTAGGGTCTCCTCCTTCAAATCTAGGAAAGTCTGTCTTCGTGTATGGCCTCCGGTGAGGATTTCTTGGCAATCCTGTATTATCGATGTCTTCTTCCTCTTCTTGCCAAACATTTGCACTTTTTCTTCTGTTACGAGTTCGATAATTGGTTTCCTCTTGTTGGATGTGACTGGTCTGGACTTTCAGTGAAGCAACATCTGCTGCCAATGAATCAATTGTGTTTAATTTTGATGCAATAGCAGATAGTTGTTGCGCAAGGGTTTCAACATTGGGAGCGTCTTCTTGTGATTGCGAAGTAGAAGATCTGGTATTAGCCATATTGGATCAGTCTTCTCTGATACCAAAATGATAGAAACTGATGTGAAAATGAAACTTTACTTGTTGAATAAAGTGCAAGAATCTTAAACACTGCATTAACCAATAACAATGTCCATATGGAGTGGACAAATCTCTAGATATAAAGACATAATAATATTTTTCCTTCCCTAGAATTCTCCTAAAATACAAATATTTATAGTAAACATAAATAACTCCTAACAGATAGATAGAAACAGTTACTGCTGTAAATAACTGTTGCTGCCTACTAGTAATAACTTCTACTTTATAACTACTATAGATAATTACTGCTTATATATTTAATCCTACTTAATACAAAGAAAGTAAGAGAGATAAACTAAGATAGATTATCTCCACATGCTGCTCGCCTATATTTTCTTCTAGAGTAAGTCCTTAAAGGAGCATTTGTATCAGTCTCTCTTGTATTTCACTGCAAGTAGACCTGATATCGTGTTTAGTGTTGAACTTTGTGCCAGGTTTCAAGCAAACCCCAAAGAATCTCATCTTAAATATGTTAAAAGAATTTTCAGGTATCTCAAAGGAACCACTAATCTGGGACTTTGGTACTATAAAGGAAGCAACATCAATATGGTTGGTTATGCAGATGTTGATTATACTAGTGCTATTAATATAGCAAAGAATCCGGTGCAACATAAATGAACAAAACATGATGATATAAGACACCAATTTCTAAGAGACAATGTAGAGAAAGGTCACATATGAATAATGTTCTGCTCAACTGAGGAACAAATTGCTGATATTTTTACCAAAGCACTAAGTAGGGAGCATTTTGAAAAAAAATAGGTTAAACTTGGGGATGATTAAGATTGCACAATTTCCCTCCCTCAATGATTGGTTAGAAAATTGTAGCTCTATGAATTAATAAGCGTGTTTAGCTATGAAGTGATATATTCTCTGGTCTATAAAATACATTAACTTGTTTATCACTTTTGTACTTATCAGTTCTTTCACATTCTCATGGATCTTTGTTGCTCTAAGCAGTGAAAATAGGTACAAAGTAACTTGGCATATTGTGGAGCACACCTTAGGTATAAATGTTTTTTATTAAGAGTCACACATGCTGATACACATAAATAATATGACTCTTTATTCTTCTCTCTCTCATTAATACTAACTGCCAAAATCCAAAACTCTTCGTCTCCCTTCCCTCTTTTCTTTCAAAAACCTGTCACCATCACATCAAACCATATTTTCATCCATTCATCTTCCACAAGTCTCTTCTCGAAACCCCAACTACCTTTCTTCATCACCCATCTTCATCAAAAGCTTGAATTCCAGCTATGGCGTCTTCTTCAAAATCCCCTAAAGAAACCAAAATCTTGACTTCATCTGATACTTCTCTCGTCATAGTAAGAAAATAATCTCCTCCAGATGTTATTTGGGTTTCTATGGAAGGAATCGCTCATATTATGTCGATTAATGATTCTCCGTCTCTTCCAGCAGATAAGGAAGTTCACTTTCAGGATCTTCCTTTGGTACATCTTCCTGATGCACCGAGTGAGGGGGAAGTTAGAGAGCATGCATCCTTTCAAGTAGCTCTAGATGGGTTCACAAATTGGAGCTATGTAAGTCAAAATCCCTTTCTCCTTATTTCAACTGATTCATTTCCGATGGCACTTGTTGTTGTCCCTGTTCCTTTAAATGTTGATAATACTGATGAAATTCCTCTAGCTGAACTCGTTCGAAAAAAGAGTAGGTGTCATCTCAAAACTGTCAACAGAGATTGTGTCAAACCCTATGTCTGAACCTTCTTCACCCACATATATCCTTTCCCTTCCCACTGTTAGGGTCAGTCAAACTAGACAAAAATGTCGTCAAGTTGAGGCTGAATTGATATCTGCCTTGGTAGCTCAAAATAGAACTCGTTCTTCTGCTTGCCATCCACTCCAAACCCCTCCCATTGTTTTTTCTGATGATGATATTTTGAGTCGTAGGGATAGGCGTGGCAAGCACATCACTTCAAAAACCTCAAGATCGAAACCATCCATTAAAGCCAAGAAATCCTCCCTTCCTAAGGCCTTTCCCAAACCTGCATCCAAAATCCATTGTTCTAAGCAATCCACATTAAAATCCAAAGAGAAACAAGTTGCTTCCCCTTTTTCTTCTTCCAGTTCCAAATCAGATTTCGAGGCTGAAATCCAACCCAGTCCTATTCCTCCGTTTCGTCATCTCAGCTTAATCGAATCATTCACTTCCGTCAACAATCCGTTCTTAGGGGTCGGGTGGTCACTAGATTTAGAGTCCCTAAGATGGCAGTGTTACAGATAAAATTAGAGGCCCAAGGGAGATCAACTCTCTTTCTTCAAGGTAATACTCAACGTAAATTAGAAAAGCAAGAGGTAACTGAATTTTACATAAATGGCAAAAGTGCTGGGCTATCCTTCACTTCTATTGTGAAAAATACACCTCTTCATTTGGTCCCTGCTGATGTTGCTCGAATACTAGGAATTCCTTATGAGGGATGGGATCATTATGTTAAGCTTGAGTGGCCGCCTTTGCCTAATCATTCCTCTGCTCTAGCCATCTCTCGCAAATTCTCTTCTAGGCCTAATTTGACTTATCATTAGTGTGTTGAGAAGAATGAGATATCTCCCGTACATCAGTTGTACTTTAATGTGGTTCACAAGAGAAAACAAAGACGTACGCAGGCGAATTTTCTTGATCTCACCATCATGGAGCTACTGGACACAAAGGTCCCTATTGACTTACCCTCTCTGATCATCAAAAATATGCACATGGTTCTTAATCAGGATAAAAATGGTCATGCACTTCCATATGGATTCAAGATGGCTTCTATATTTGAGGCCTTTGATGTGCCAGTTCAGGTATGGCATTCTCAAACTGTTAGGGATGTGGTGGGTCAGGTGAATCACATGGCTCTCCCGGCTTCTATGAGGCATCTTGATACACCTCTTCAGCGCTTGTAGAATCAACTTACTGAGAGGGAAAATGAACTAGTTGTTATGACGACTGCTCATCAAATGGAAAAAGAGAATTGGGAAGCTAGAGTAGTTACACTTCAAAATGAACTCGCTCAGGAGAGGACTTCCAATCGCTACTGTGTGCCACCTGACTCAGCTGCTAGCTACTCAAACTCCCACCTTATCCCCTTGAACTCTTCCTTTCTTTTGGTCTCCATGATCCACTCTGCTATTTTTGTGCTTTTGGCTATGAGTGTACTCTCTCTTTAAGACATTTATTACTTTTGGTGTTTTCTATGGTGTGTTTTGTATCTTCGTACACTAATTCCATTTTAAGTAATATTGTCTATGTTAATCACTGTTATTTGTTGACTTTCCTATGATCTTGATGACCATTTAAAATGGTGCAAATTGGGTATTATTCCTTCATATGCTTATCTCCTTATTAGTTTCTCTTGAAATCGTTTTTGATGATGCCAAAAGGGGAAAGTGAAGAAGGGAGTGCATTATTTATAACCCACAACTAATTTGTTTTGCCAAGTGTTTCATGCTTAAATGTTACATGTCAAAATAGCAAGCAAAAAAGACTGTAGACAATGCCATAAGTTTATGAGTTTGTCATCATCAAAAAGGGGGAATTTGTTGGAATAAGTATTGTTTTGATAAATGACGAAATGCAAGGAACACGTTGGCAAAGTGATCCCATAAGAAATTGTTTCAAGAAGGACTTCAAATTAATAAAGGAGTTTCATTGCAAGAAGAACTCTAAATGAAACTGAGTGGTGGAATGGAAGAAGAGTTAGTGAAGGGGTAGAAGACTTTAGATAGCAAAAGAATAAATAGGAGAAGATGCGTCCATTCTCGGCACATACTTACAAAGCAAAAACAACTGAGAGATTGATTTCCGAAGTACTCCTGAACAAAGAATATAGAAGAACAAATTTAGGAAATTTTTTTAGTATTTAGGATTTTTATATTGTTAGATCAGCGATTTATAAACTGATTATAGGATTTTAGTCTTCAAGTTGAGGGCAACTCGAAGACACTGGGAACACATACCTTGGAGGTCTGTGCTAGAATTGAGATTAGGTAGTTAATCTTTAGGTTATATAAACTCTTGTAATCTCGTTGTTGGTTGAAGCTCGTAGTCATTTAGTGAAGTTGGGGTAAATCCTGTTGAATAACAGATCATGGTTTTTATACCTTTTGAGTCGGGTGTTTCCACGTAAAATATTATGTTCTTACTTTACATTCTTTATGCCATCTTTGAAACACGTTAGGAAACTTGCTTCATTTAAGTAAAGTCTGATATAAAAGTAAAAACAATCTAGGTCTTGTAGAATATCATATATCATCAACAAAGCATAGGTGATTCACTTGAGGTCCATTTTTGCTCATGGTAAAACATTTGAAATCCACTCTCTTATTCAGATGATTGAGAGCTTTAGAGAGGTCCTCAACTCAAATACTAAATAAAGCAGGAGACAAAGGATCGCCCTATTTGAGACCTGTAGAAGAACTAAAGAAACCATGTCTTGACCCATTAACAATTACAGAATACCAATTGTTTGAAATGATTCTATAGATGAGTTCTATAGAACATTTCTTTGAAGCCGAGTATTTTGAGGACATACATAAGAGAAACCCAAGAAACTTTATCGTAAGCCTTTGACATATCTAATTTCATAACCAAGTTCCCGCCAACATTTCCCCTTCTAATGTCATGGTAAATTTCTTGCTCCGACAGAATGTTTTCAGCAATAGCTTTCCTTTGATAAAACCTGATTGGTTTTCAGAGATAAGTTTAGGAAGGATATGGCCAAGTTTCAAGAAAAGAATTTTCCAGAGGATTTTGTTGGTAAAATTACTCCAGCTTATAGGCCTGATTTGTGGAAAATGATCAGGAGCCTTTACTTTTGGAACTAAAACCAAGCACGAGTGAGAAAACAACCTGATTTGGATGTAAGGGGAAATTTGGAGGCACATGCATCATTTATAATAACTATGTTAAGTCTCTTACTGATTCTCCTACCTTTACTGCAAGTGTAAGCACTTCCAGTGAATTGAGTGTCCATAAGACCACAATCGTCCATACAACTTATGAAGTCCAAGATCTTGGATAAAGTATGAGGCACTCCACCCTTCTTCTCATCAGCATTGAAAATAGTATTGAAATCTCCGAACACAGACCAAGGACTATTAACCATACCACAAACTATCCGAAGACTTCTCCATAGTTTGATTCTTCTACTAGAGTTGCTTTTAGCATATACAAACTGTGACCCAAATATCATATGAGTAACCGATGTTGTTGACCTTAAAGGTGAGTTGTTGTTTGTGATGAGAGACGAGGCTGCAATTTATGGAGTCATTCCAAATACACCAAATCTTACAATTGATAATGGAGATAGCATGATCAAATCCAAAAGAGTCCTGAATTCCTCAATCTGATTGGGAATGAGGAAGGGTTCTTATAAAGAAAAAAAATTTACTTCGTGAAGATTGATCAGTCTCATGAGTTTGTCAAAAGCCCCTTTCGACCTCATACCCCTAATATTCCATGTGATTGCTTTAATCATTTCAACATATGGAGATGAGAGCTTTTGCCTTTGATTTTGTCATGTAACAGTGCTGCCTGACTAGTATGTCCTGCTTGACTTTTTTTTTTTTCTTTCTTTCCTCTGTTTTGGGCCTCTCGGAGAAAGACCATTTTTGTCAGTGATATCCTGAATATCCTTTTCCAAGGGATTTTCGGGATCCTTGAGGATAGAAATAGCCCCTTTCTCCTGATGTTGTCGAAATTCCTCATGTGATTCTTCGACTATGTTATCCATAGCCATATCATTTATGTGATTTTGTTCAAGCCGTTGAAAGTTACGTATTCTCAGAGGTCTCAAATTTACTATAAGTTTCCCATTGATATCTTTGAAATTATTAGTCCCAGATAGAGTAACATGTAATCGTGAGTCAGACAGATCTTCCACTAGGTTTGTGCTTCTTTGAGAACTGGTTTGCATCTCCCTATTGCTATTGTTGTGTTCTTGAATTCTTGTGGTGTTGTGTACAACCTTCATATTGTTGGATATGTGATGCACTTCTGTAATCCTTGTAGTGTCATTTTCAATGTTTAACTACTTTGGTATCTTTCCTTTCCCTCCTTTCTTTTCTTTAGTACTCTTCTTGTTCCACAATCCACATTTCATTGTTTGAATGGATTTTGATACAGTAGAAGTTTCCTTCTTCTTATTTTTTGTCCGTTATTCTTATAACTGGTAATCTTCTAAAGCAAATCCTGAGAACTCTCTGAAGGCACTTGTTTAGAAATTGAACATGTCTGTTCTATTTCGGTCCCCATTTGTTCATCCTCAAGTATGCTAGTCTTCTCCTCTTCATGCACCTTTCCTTTCTCTATGTTGTTCCTGGTTCTTTGTTCGTTTTTCCTCCAGTTTCATCTTTTTTTGTTATCAATATTGTTCTTCTGGGGTTCTCTTTGTTTGGCTTTGTGCTTTTGGTGTTGGTTTGTCTTATCCCCTCTAGACTTAGAATTCTCAACCTTTGAACTTATCTTGTTGGCTTGCGTAGGAGCAGTAGGAATATCAACAGTCTTTGTCGCATTAACATCAATTACAAGGAATGACCTAAATGACTAGACACTTTTGGGACATTTTCTGATAATAGGATAAACAGTGACCACTACAACTAATAGAAATAAATTGGACTAATACACTACTGAGCTCCCATGTAGAAATGGAACTTGTAGCAAGAAAAAAAGGAGAATATAATTAATGAGAGTTGGAGAAGAAGAAGAGAAAGAAGTGAGAGAGAATCAGAGGAAGAGGTGAGGAAGTTACCAATGAAATCATTCTCTTCTCTGTCCTGTCAGTTGTGGTTATAACCGCATTACAACAACTCTTCTGACGTACGATCCTATCCCTAGCAGCTCATTAATCTAAAACGAATATCAGCCATAGAAGCCAAGTTAGTTGTTTATTTCATACTCCCTTGAATTCGATTATGAACCCCCACTTCCACATAATTCTTCTTTTATTCTAGTTCATGAAAAATTGTGGGTAGATGGTCCATATTTCACATTAAACTACACATAAGGAAATGGAGGGTAGGTGGTTGCATGGTAGATGATAAAGGGTTAACGGAGTTCCACCTGTAAAATAAAGAAGAAGAATATATCTTTAGAGAATGCTCAAGTTTTATATAGGATACGTAAGGCCGCTTGAGATGATTAGAATTATCAATTACATCTCTATTTGTAGTAGTAAAGTGTAAAACCAAATGTCTTGTACAAATAACTAGATACATGTATAACATTTAACTAGATACATGTATTATAAATTTCTAAAGGACTTCTTGAAAAACTAAGAGAGAATTTTGGAAGACTAAACATTAATGTGGATGCATTAATTCCAACACTCCCCCTTAATGCATTCGCTTGACAACTCCAATGCGTTCTCAAAGATAGCAAAAAAAATTTCTAGGAAGTGCTTTGGTGAAGATGTCGGCAACTTGTTCTCCTGTCTGGAAATAATGCAATTGAATTTCGCCTTTATCTTGTGCTTCTCGGATAAAATGATACTTGATGGAAATATGCTTTGATCTTTCATGGTTGACTGGATTCTTGAAAATTACAATTGCTGATTTATCATCACAATACAGAACAATCCCTCTTTTTTTGTTTTTCACCAATGTCTTCAAATATTCTCCTAAGCCAAATAACTTGAAAAGTAGCCTTAGCTTTTGAGACATATTCTGCTTCGGCAGTGGATTGAGCAACAACACTTTGTTTTTTTGATAACCAAGAACAAATACTTGATCCAAATAAGAAAGCATAACCAAAAGTACTCTTCATGTCATCTATAGTTCCAGCTCAATTACTATCAGACTAACCAATTAATTTCAAATCTCCACCAAATTTGCACATTATCTCATAATCCATTGTTCTTTGCAAGTAGTGTAGAACACGCTTTGCATCTCCAAAATGCACTTGGCTTGGTTCTTGCATGAATCTGGATAATAAACTAGCAGCAAACATAATGTCAGGTCTTGTTGAAGTAAGATATAGAAGGCTTCCAATCAAGCTCCTATAAAGTGAGCTATTAGCTTACTTTTCTCCATTATCTTTTCTGAACTTTTCATTTGCTGCTAATGGTATGGCCACAAACCTTCAATCCATCATTTTGAATTTTTGAAGAATACTTTTAGTATACTTCTTTTGAGAAATGAAAATTTCTTCTTTCACTTGAGAAACTTCGATGCCCAAGAAGTAACTTAGCAACCCAAGATCACTCATTTCATAGGCTTGCATCATGTCTTGCTTGAATTTTTGCATCATCTTCACATCATTCCCTATAAAGAGCAGATCATCCACATAGAGACAAACAATGATAATGCTGCCATGTTCTTACTTCACATACAATGTGTCTTCTCTTTTACCTCTCTGAAAATTATTTTTTAGAAAGTATATATCAATTTTATTGTACCAGGCTCTTGGAGCTTGCTTTAGCCCATAAAGAGCTTTTTTTTAGCCTGTACACCTTCTCTTCTCCCCCTTGAACAAAAAATCCTTGAGGTTACTCAACATAAATCTCTTAAACAAGTTTTCCATTAAGAAATGTAGATTTAACATCAAGTTGAAATATCTTCCATTTCTTTTGTGCAGTAACAACAATAGCGGTTCTAACTCAAGATGAGCAACTAGAGAGAAAGCTTCATAAAAATCAGTACCTGGTTTTTTGTGTGAAGCCTCTAGCAACCAACCTTGGTTTGTGCTTTTGAATATCTCCTTCCTAATTGAGTTTGATTTTGTAAATCCATTTTAGACTTACAACTTCTCTTTGTTTGGGTATAGCTACAAGCTTCCAAGTTTTTTTTTTTTTAAATCATCCGAATTTCTTCTGCCATGGATTTCTTCCAAACATCATGCTTTATTGCCTCCTCATAATTTTCTGGCTCAACACCGGCGAAGTTAAATCTTTGATAAATGTCACTCAACATTGTTGTTCCTCTTGGAGACAGTTCTTCATCTTCTGAATCTCGAATTTCTCCCCCTTGAGGGACATCTTCTTCTTCCTCGTCCTCTTCTTGATTTGACACATCTAAAGATATGATAGAAGTATTCTCTATCTTTTTATCCTTCCAATTCCAAGCTGTTTTTTCATCAAAAAGGACATCTCTACTAACAACAAGTTTGTTAGTTTTGACATCGAAAAGCCTATAGCCTTTTGTCACATCACTATAACCATGAAATATACATTTTTGACTTTTTTTCATCCAATTTTGTTCTTTTCTCAGCAGGTATATGAGCATAACACATACACCCGAAAATTTTAAAATGACCTACAGAAGGTTTCATTCCACTCCATGCTTGAACTGGTGTCTTGTCCTTCAATGCCTTTGTCGGGCACCTGTTGAGGATGTGCACCGTTGTATGTACTGTTTCTGCCCAAAAATATTTTGGCAGCGCTTTCTCTTTTCTCATAGTTCTGGGCATTTCAACAATTATTCTATTTCTTCTTTCAGATACACCATTTTGTTGAGGAGTGTACTGTGTTGTAAGTTGCTTCTGAATGCCTTCATTTTTGCAGTATTCTTGAAATTCTCGACTTGTGTATTCACCTCCTCTATCACTGCGAATGGTTTTGATGCTGCAACCTTTTTTCTTCTCAACAAGGTCTTTAAATTTCTTGAATGTAGCAAAATGCTTCTGACTATTCTTTCAAGAAATAAACCCAAGTCATTCTTGAAAAGTCATCAATAAAGATTAGAAAGTACCTTCGACTTCCAAGAGATGGAGTCTTCATTGGCCCACAAATGTTGGTATGGATTAATTCCAAAAGTATACTTGCTCTCCAAGACGTCCCTTTTGGAAAAGACTTTCTATGTTGCTTTCCCATTATACAACTTTCACATGGATCCACCTCAGTATGTATCTCAGGAAGGCCTTGCACCATGTCTTTTTGATTGAGAAGCTTCAAACTATGAAAATTCAAGTGACAAAATCTTTTGTTCCAAACCCATGAATAATCTAAAAGTTCATTTTTAAATGCATTGTAAAGAAAAAATTATTTTTATCATCTCTACTTCAAAAATGACTTCATTTGGTTCAATTTTTATAATAAATCTTGCAATAATTATCTCTAAACACAAGAGAATAACCATTTTTCAAGAGTTGACCAATACTAAGCAAATTTTTTTCCAAGTCCGGAACTTAAAGAACCTCATAAATTTGCTTACCGCTCCCTTTTATGTTGATTTAAATAATACCTTCATCTTTTGCATCAACTAAGTCTCTATTCCCCATTCTCACTTTAGTAGCGATGCTACTATTAATTGAGAGGAAAGTATTTTCGTCTCCAATCATGTCATTGCTACAACCGCTATCAACATATCATTCATTGCTTTTTATTAAAGCATCAGATTGAGAGGAAAAGAAAAGGCTTTCTTCCCTTTCTTCCTCGTGTTTTTCACAAAAAATTGCTTGCTTCCGTTGCCTGTGCCAACAGTCCTTACAAAAATTATATTGGGGCTTGCCTTTGTGCCAAAAATTTTCTGCATTGTGATTAGTCCTTTTGCAAATTGTACAAACAAGACTACTACTTTTATCACCTTTTTCTTCAACCTTCTTAGAAGAATAATAAGAATCCTGCTTCTTTTTTGGAATGTAATTCTTCTTTTGTTGATTTTTTGAGAAATCTTGAGAATTCTCATTGGTTCTAGACTGGAAAGCCGTCTCTTTGGTTTGATCTTCACGAAAAATCTTCGCTTCTTGTTTGCACGAAACGATCCAACTATCTCTTTGATGGAAAGCTTAGAAAGATCTTTAGCTTCCTCACTGATAGCAACAATAAACTCATATATCTGTTTTACACTAATTAGAATCTTTTCCACAACTTATTGGTCAGAAATTGTGTCACAATGATTTCTCATTTCATTGACAATATTCATGACTCTTGTGCAATATTCATCTACTTTTTTAGATTCTATCATCTTTAAATTTTGAAACTCTGTTCTAAGAGTTTCAAGATTTATAGTGCGTACCTTTTCATAACCATACACTTCAGTTTCCAGAGACTCCCAAGCTTGTTTTGCAGTCTCACAAGTTTTAGTTTTTGCAAAATATGCTCTTGAGACTCCCGTTTGGATTTTGCTCAAAGATTTTGCATCTTGACGATACTTAGCCTCAAGATTTTTCATTTGTGCTGCTGTAAGTTAACCATCGTTTTCTGGCTCTTCAAAGCCATTTGCACCAATAGTCCACAAAGTTTCAGCTTTCAAATGTGTTCTCATTCTTATATTCCACTATTCAAAATCAGTTCCATAAAAAAATGGAGTAAGAACAACTGAAGAATCAACACCTTTATTTGTTTTGGATGCCATATATTTTTTCTTCACCTAACCCAAGATTAAGAACGAAATCCGCTTTGATACCAATTTGTAGGAAATATAGAAGGAAGATATATCTTTAGAGAATGCTCAAGTTTTATATAGGAGACTTAAGGCCACTTGAGATGATTATAATCATCAATTACATCTCTATTATAGTAGTAAACTGTAAAAACCGAAGGTCTTGCGCAAATAACTAGATGCATGTATTACAAACTCCTAAAGGACTTCTTGAAAAAGTAAGAGACAATTATGGAAGACTAAACGTTAATATGGATGCATTAATTCTAACACCGCCACTCCTTTGGGGAGCAGTTGAAAAGTTATAGAGTAAAAAGGTAAAATA
This sequence comes from Solanum lignicaule, assembly GCA_029582545.1. Classification (NCBI taxonomy): domain Eukaryota; kingdom Viridiplantae; phylum Streptophyta; class Magnoliopsida; order Solanales; family Solanaceae; genus Solanum; species Solanum lignicaule. The sequence goes on from JAJOOF010063125.1 coordinate 13,362, forward strand.
ATTTATACCTTATTAAGAGGCTATATTCAAGAGGTAGTATAGGACTTTTTAGATTATCACATAGATATGCTTTTCTTTTCAAATATCCTTCCAACTAAAACATTTTGACATAGTATCTTATCAAACCAAAATATGCATATCTCATTCTGCAAACTAAAGAATTTTAAAGACACCACTATTTACTAAGAAAAATTCATTAAAAAAACATATGGTTTGCAGATCTTTTCCAAAGACATACGATATTTATGATGTAAACTTTTAGAAACTATTTTCCTCCTTATATAAATAATAAAAAGGTTACCTGGTGTAGTCTTTAACCAGAACACCACCAATTCTTCCGGTACATTATCACTTCGACCTTGCTAAGCTAGGCACCAAATTCTAGAAAAGTAGTGCAGTAATCTTGTACTTCCATGATCAGTTTCCCTCAATTAGTAGAATATAAATTATACCAGCAGTATATTAATTTCCTTAAGATACTTAGTGTATAAACTTTGAAGAACTTGGTAAAAAACAACAAAGTTTAAAGAGTATTTCCCAAACTAGAAAATTAAATCTGTAGAGAAAATAGAATTAGAAACATATTAGAAATAATATATGAAATATTTTTATCAAAGAAGAAATCAAGCCTACTGAATGCAAAATATGTCCTTAAGGAAATTATTCCCTCAAGTACCCGAGGTTAACTAAAAATATCCTCTCATGATAGAATGATCTGACTCACTGGTGCATCGATACCTATACCCATAGTGTCAGTCAACAACTCAACGGTAGTAGAGTACACTTAGAATGCTAAATTTTGTAGTAGAAGAAGTCCAGAAAATTGGTTGTTATAAAATGAGAAGAAATCTCTCTATTTCTAGACAACTAAGGGTAGTATGAATAAATTTTTATTATGCCTTATCGGAAAGGTCACAACCCTTGAAAGGTTACAACCCTTCTGAAAGGTCACAACCCTTGAAAATTTACAACCCTTCTGAAAGGTCACAAACTTTCATAAAAGTTACAACACTTCATAGAAGTCGCTACTCTTCACTTTTCATTCAAACCTTTTAAAACCCAACAGACATATTGTTAAGGGGTAGGTGGATTTTGGAGAGACAAATCACACTGTACATTACTTTATATGTTTTTCTATAATTGAGTCATTTTTATTATTTGTAATTGTTTAACTACACATTGATTGTAATTAATTAATTGAAGGTATCCTGATTAACGATGCCATTATATTTTGTTGTTCTTGAGGAGATTGCGAGATTAAATTTTAGTTGAGCAACATCACTTCAAAGCATTAAGATATTAGTGATTTAAATTTTATAGTGAAGGTTAAAATAACAAAACTTCGACGCAATCTAAGTGAATAAATTAATTGGTTAGGTAATAAGGTTCATTCAAGAGAAAACATTTAAAAAATTACTATATTTGACGTAAGAAATGATCCATTTTTTAAAAGATTATTGATTTACCATTTTTGTTCCTACTCATCAAATTAAATTAAATAAAATTTAAAATTTACCCTCCGAGGTCCTGATCCTACTCATCAAATTAAATATTTGGGAAAATATCACTAAAATTAAAATTCAAAATTAACTGTCTTGACTCCTACTCATCAAATTGAATTAAATAAAATCCCAAATCTACTCTCCTATAGTCCTACTCATCAAATTAAATGCTTAAGAAAATAAAAGAACTAAAAGTCAAAATTTACCTTCTTGGCTCCTACTCATCAAAGTAAATGAAATAATAATTCAATTTTACTTTCTTAGCTCCTACTCATCAAATTAAATGCTTAAGAAAACATCACAAGAACTAAAATTTGAAATTTTTCCTTTTGAATCCTACTCCTCAAATTAAATCAAATAAATCTTAAAATTTATCCTCGTGACTCCTACTCATAAAATTAAATAAAGTAAAATGTTGTAAAAAATTAAGAGAAATTACTAATCCTCCTGGATCTTACTCATTAAGACATAATGTATTACCATAATCTTGACAATTTTCCTACATATACAAATTTCTTCACTCTCTCTTTGCTTCCAATCCTCTTTCATTTGCATTCTCAAACAACCGAAGTTATCAGCTTCACTGTAAGTTGCTTCGTCAACTCTCTATATTTTTTTTGTTTAGAAATCAAAGTCAAGTTCTTTTTTGTTTTCATCAATCAAAGAGTGATCGTTTATCTTTTTTTTTTATTTTAGGGTTCTTTAATCTTATGGTTTGATGTTTGATTTTTGTATAAATTTTTTATCTTTTTGATGAATGATTGATCTTTTTTCATTCAAGACTAGTGATGGACTGCAACAAAGAAGAGGCCATAAAGGCTAGAGGCATTGTTGAAGAGATGATGGAGAAGGATGATGCTCCTGAAGGATCCTTTGAACTAAACCCTATTAGGCATTTCTGCTTCACCCATAGACCAAAGAGCGACAACTAATTTCATGGACTCTGTGAATTCTATTGAAAACTGGGTTGCATCAGCACCTAATCAGGTTCCTGAACCCGACTTTTACAAATTTACTGATGAGAGATCATGGGAGAAGTTTCAAATTGGTCAATGTTGGGCAATATATAGCGATGAAGATTCCTTGCCTCGGTACTATAGGCAGATAAAGAAGAGTGATCTTCTCCCTGATTTTGTGTTGCATGTGGCATGGTTTTATGCGTGTCCACTCCCTAAAAGTACAATACGGTGAAATGATAAAACAATGACAATTGGTTGTGGACTGTTTAAGTTTCGAAATAGTAGGCTGAACAAATATGTTGTAACCAAAAACTTTTCACATGTAGTAGCTGCAGAACCTTTGAAGAAGGATGTATACAATATCTTCCCCAGAACATGTGAAGTTTGGGCAATATATAAAAATTGGAGTGCTCAGATGATGGAAGCTAATAATCTAGAAGATTTCGAATACGAGATTGTTGAAATAGTGGATTTTTCCAATAATTATGTAGATATGAAGTTCTTAGCGTTGGTAAAAGGCTTCAAGTCTGTCTACATTGCTCGAGTGGAAGAAGAAGAGGCTGACAAAGTAGTGAAAATATGTGTATCGGAGCATCTCATGTTCTCTCATCAAATTCCTGGTTTTTGCCTAACAGAAGAGAGATGTGGTATCTTGCGAGGTTTCTGGGAGCTTGATCCAGCAGGAAGGCCTCTGTATTTACTGTGTACTAATTGAAGCATCAAACTTTTCTTTTCTTTATCATTGACAAAAATGAGTTTTTATGGATTTCTAAAACTCAATTATGTCTCAAAAGAAATTGTTATTTCAAATATATTATTCAGAATGTTTTTTTAGAAGAGTTTAAAAAGTTTAGATTTTTAATACAATCTATATTTTCTTATACTTCTCTTATTAATTATTGTGAGTTGGTAATGCAATCATTACAAAGTACTATGTGACATCCTCCCAAAGGAAGAAATGGGGTCCGTCCTACATCTTCCCAGAAAACCCTTGGAAATGTGAAGTGCACATGACATAGTTTCTATCCGACTCTGTCACTCTTACGGGAGGACAATAGCCCACTTTGTGACCAGTCTATTGAACAATACTCTTATCAATGAAGTTGTATGTAATTCCAAATTCTACGAGTATGGCCAGATGCCTATTCTTCACAGTTCCTTTGACCAAAATAGTGTTTGCCACCGTATGGTTGCCTGAGAGTGCGCTTAGACACCCCACTTCTTGCATCTCTTGTTCTATCTCACCTTCAATTATTATATTGTGAGCGATATCCTCAACTCCTACATTTGCTTTTTCTACTACATGATTAGGTTCATTTTATCCTATTAGACAGTTTAGTTGTTTCCTCATGCATTGATGGCCAAGTCCATACTTATCACCACACCTAAAACACAAGTGACTATTCTTCATGTATTCATAAACCTCAGGGCTCAACCTGTAAGTAGTAGGCCTAGTTGCCGTCATACTAGTGCTCTTAACAACATCTGCATTTCCAATAGGGTTGAAGGTGTTTTTTTTCTTCTTAAGGGCAGCCTCAATAGCCTTCTCTTGCATTCTTGCTTACTCAATGTCAAACCTAAGAGAGGTGAGCTTAAACATCTTTACAACAAACCTTATCTCTTATTTTAAGCCCCCAATAAAACTCAACAAGAGTTGGATTTTGTTAATCTACATGACCTAGATTGTTTTTACTTTTTATCAGACTTTACTTAAGTGAACCAAGTTGCCAAACGTGTTTCAAAGACGAAGTAAAGATTGTCAAGTAAGAACACAATATTTTACGTGGAAACACCCGTCTCAAAAGGTGTAAAAACCACAACCTGTTCCTCAACAAGATTTACCCCAACTTCACTAGAAAATTACGAGCCTCAACCAACAAAGAGATTACAAGAGTTTACCTAACCTAAATATTAACTACCTAATCTCAATTCTAACACAAATCTCTAAGGTGTGTGTTCCCAGTGTCTTCTAGTTTTCCTCAACTTGAAGACTCATATCCTATAATCATTTTATATGTCAGTGATCTAACAATATAAAAATCACAAATACTAAGAAAACTTCGTAGATCTGTTCTTCTATATTCTTTGTTTAGCAACACTTCATAAATCAATCTCTCAATTGTTTTTTCTTTGTAAGTGCATGACTAGAATGGACGCTTCTCCTCATGTTTATGCTTTTGCTTTCTGAAGTCTTCTACTCCTTCACATACTCTTCTTTCATTCCATAATTCTGTTTCATTTAAAGTTCTTCTTGTAATGAAACTCCTTTACGAAATAGAAGTCCTTCTTGAAATGGTTTCTTATGAGATGACTTTGCTAACGTGTTCCATGCATTTTGTCATTTATCAAAACAATGCTTATCCCAACAAATTCCCCCTTTTTGATGATGACAAACTTATGTCAACTTTCTCTTTTCTTCTTAGCTTGCTATTTTGACTTGTAACACTTAATCATGGAACATTTGGGCAAAACAGATTAGTTGTGGGTTATAACTACTGCACTCCCTTTACTTTTCCCCTTTTGGCATTATCGAAAATGGTTTCAAGTTAAATTAAAGAGTATATAAGGAGAATGATATAAAATCTAATGTGCACCAAAAAATGGTCATCAAGATTGGAACCAAATTAACAAACCACAGTAAATATCATAGACATAGTCACGAAGAGCTGAATTAGAGTACACAACAACTTAGCACACGTAGAGTATACACCAAAAAGCATTAAATGTCTTGAAGAAAGAGCACACAATATGCAAAATCCACAAAATAACAGAGTCCATCAACGAATTTGGATGGAAGGAAGAGATCAAGAGGCTGAGGTGGGTTTTGGATCATGGAGCAGCTAGATCAGGTGTTGCACAATAGTGATATTAGCAGCACTCTCTTGAGAAAGTTCATTTTGCAGCTCCACTATACGTGCTTCCAGAGTCACTTTCTCCACTTGATGTGCATTCTCCATAGCAAGGAGTTGATCCTCATTGGCAGCAAGCTAATTCTTCTATCGTTGAAGAGGGTTATCAGGGTTCCTCATAGAAACAGGAAGAGCCGTATGATCCACTCTACCTACCACATCCTTAACTGTTTGAGCATATCACACTTGGACTGGCACGTCAAATGCTTAAAAAATGGGAGCCATCTAGAATCCACATGGAAGGGCATGTCCATTTTCATCTTGGTGAAGGACCCTGTGCACATGTTTGATAATCAAGGTGGGTAGGTCAATAGGCACCTCAGTGTCCAAGAGCTCCATAAGAGTCAAATCAAGAAAATTAGCCTTCGTATGATGTTCTTTCCTTTGAAGAATGATCTTGCGAACTACATTAAAGTACAACTGATGTAGTGGAGACATCTCATTCTTATCAACACCACGATGATGAGTCAGATTAGGCTTGGAGGAGAATTTTCTAGAAATGCTTAGGGCCGATGTGTGGTTAGGCAAATGAGGCCATCAAGTTTCACATAATGACCCCACCATTCATAAGGGATCCCCAAAATTCGAGCAACATCAGCAGGAACCAAGTGAATAGGAGTGTTCCTACAGTAGAGGAAAAAGATAGGTCATCACTTTTCCCATTTATATAGAACTCAGTTACCTCCTTTTTTACCAATTTGCGTTGAGTATCACCCTGAAGAAAAAGTGCAGACCACCCTTGGACCTCTAACTTAGTTAATAGAACAACTATTTCAGGTCCTCCAAAACCAGTGACTACCCTTCCTCTAAGAACAGATTGCTTACGAAAGTGAATGGTTCTGCCAAGTTTAGATGGAGAAATGGAGGGATTGGTTTGAGGCAGATATTCAGCATCCGAATCAGACAGGGAACTATTAGAGGGAACAGGGGAAGCAACTTGGTGCTTTTTAGATTTGGAGGTGGAATGTTTGGTGGATTTGAATTTGGATGCAGGTTTAGGAGATGGCTTAGGCTTGGCTTTTGTGGAGGTCTTTCGTTTAGAACTGGAAGGTTTTGAAGCAATGTGTTTCCCACACCGTACCTTACTTATGACTAGATCATCATCAGAAATAACAATATCAGGGACTCAGGGAGAGGGACAAGTAGAATTACGAGTCCTTTTTGTTGTTGTTAGGGCAGAACTCAAATCAGCTTCAGCTTGACATTTTTTCTGTCTAGTTTGGGCAACCCTAACAGAGGAATTTAAGGGAGTATAAATGCAGATGATTCAGACCTAGGGTTTCATATAGATTTCTTGTACAAAGATCTAGGACGATTCCTACACCTAGTAGGAACGATGTTGCCCAGAGGAATTTCATCAGTAGTATCAATGCATAAGGGAACAAGAGGAGCCTCATGCTCCATGGAATAGAATTTAGTAGAATTGGAAAGAAAAAGATTGTGACCTACAGAGCTCATTTTTTTCAAACCATCAAGAACGACCCTAAATGTTGCATGTTCTTATTCTTCCCCCTCACTTGGTGCATCAGTAATGATAGCTAGAGGTAGTTCTTGAGAATGACCTTATTCAACTGATGAGTGAGACCAAGATCCATTGAGTGAAACAGTATGAGCAATTCCTTCCTCAATGACTAAGATGATATTGGGAGGAGATGCTACACTGACTATCACTAAAGAAATATTTCCACTGCTTTCAAGGATTTAGAAGATGACGCCATTGTTGATGATTTAAGCTTTGGAAGAGAGAAACGATTTTAAAGAAAAAAAAAAGAGTTTAGTGAGAGAGAGAGCGAGCTATGGGAGATGAAAGGATGGATTAAACCTCTTGATTTGATTGTGACAGCTTTTTGAACAAAAAGAGGGAAAAGAAGGGTTTTGGCAGTTGTGAGAGATTGGGCATTAAACAAAAATGGACAACATTAAATACGTGTATCAGCATATGTGACTCTTTAATTTAAAACATTTTATACCTGAGTTGTGCTCCACAATTCGCCAAATTGACTCTTACCTATTTTATCTGCTCAAAATAACAAAATCCATTAAAATTAGTGAGAGCAAATGAGGACAAAAATGATGTACAAGTTAATGTACTTGATAGACTAGATAAGTTTTCATTTCATATACTTAAAATACTCATTAATTTGGATAGATATAGTTTTCTAACCAATTATTGAGGGAGGGAAATTATGCAATCTTAATCATCCCCAAGTCTAGCCTATTTTTCTCAAAATGTTCTCTACTCAATGCTTTGGTAAAAATATCAACTATTTGTTCCTCAGTGGAGCAAAACATTATCGATATGTGCCCTTTCTCTACATTGTCTCTCAAAAAATGGTGTCTTATATCAATGTGTTTTGTACGATTATGTTGCACGTGATTTTTCGCTATATTTATAGCACTAGTATTATCACAAAAGATAGGAACCCTACCAACATTCATACCAAAATCCACCAATTGTTGTTTAATCCATATCAATTGTGCACAACAATATCCAGCTGCCACGTATTTAGCCTCAACAGTTGATAAAGCCATAGATTTTTGTTTCTTGGTGGACCAGGATATCAAACATGTTCCAAGGAAGTGACTCATACCTGTGGTTCTTTTCCTGCCAACCAAGTATCCAGCATAATCAGCATCTGTATAACCAACAAGGTTGAAATTGCTTCCTTTTGTGTTCTAAAGTCCCAAATCTGTGGTTCCTTTGAGGTACTTGAAAATTGTTTTAACAGGTTTAAGATGAGATTCTTTAAGGTTTGCTTGAAACCTGGCACAAAGTCCAACAATAAACATGATATCAGGTCTACTTGCAGTGAGATACAAGAGAGACCCAATCATTCCCCTGTACATCTTTTGATCGACAGAAGCACCTGTTTCATCCATATCTAGCTTAGTGGCAGTAGAAATAGGAGTATCAATTTCCTTTGCTTCATTCATGTTGAATCTTTTGAGCAGTTCCTTCACATACTTTTGTTGATGAATCAAGGTACCTGTGGGTGTTTGCTTGATTTATAATCCAAGATAAAAGGTAGCTCACCCATCATACTCATTTAAAATTCTCCGCTCATAAGTTCAACAAACTCTTGAGTCATCAGACTATTTGTAGATCCAAAGAATATGTCACCACATATACATGCACAATCAACAAGTCCTTTCCATTTGTTTTTAGAAAAGGTGTATTGTCAATTTTACCTCTTGAGTGTCCATGGTCTAATAGAAACTTGGATAGCCTCTTATACCATGCTCTTGGAGCTTGCTTCAACCCATACAAAGCTTTGTCTAGTTTATAGACATGGTCAGGAAACTCAGGTTTTTCGAAACCAGGTGGCTGTTTTACATATACTTCTTCTTTCAAGTATCCGTTCAGGAATGCACTCTCCACATTCATTTGATAGAGAGTGAACTCTTTGAAAACAACAAATGCAATAAGTAATCGAGTAGCTTCAAGTCTTTCCACGGGAGCAAAAGTCTCATCATAGTCGATTCCTTCTTCCTAATTGTACCCCTGAACCACAAGCCTGGCCTTGTTTCTTGTGACTTCCATTCTCATCCAGCTTGTTCCTATACACCCATTTTGTTCCAATTATTGTTCTCCCTTCAGATGGTGGAACAAAATGTCATACCTTACTTTTTTCAAATTGGTTAAGCTCTTCTTGCATTGCTTGAATCCAATCCTCATCAAGAAGAGTTTCTTTCACCTTTTTGGGTTCAACCATAGACACCAACGCTTGAAATGCATATAGATTCTTCAAGCCTGACTTGGTAGTGATTCAAGAGGTTAGGTCTGTAAGAACATTATCAATGGGATGTGATCCTCGATACTTGTAGCTTTTTATAGTCAACCCTTGAGAGGTTTTAGTATTATCTACAACAGTTCGTTCTTCAAAGTGATCAGTATCTTGACTTATTGTTCCCACTGACTGTATGCTTTTTGATTCTTCAACAGAGGGGGAATGTTGCTCCACTTGTTCCAAACTATGCTCCTCAATTTCACTGTCACCCTGCATGTTAGTCTCAAACAGAGAACAATTTTCATCAAACACAACATGCACACTTTCTTCAACACATTTTCTTCTATTATTCGAAACCCTATATGCTTTACTATGTGGTGAATATCCTAAGAAGATTCCCTCAGCACTTCTTGCATCAAATTTCCCAAGGTTATTTTTACCATTATTATGAGCATAGCATCTGCAGCCAAAAGTCATAAAGTGAGAGATATTCGGTTTTCTACCTTTGAGTAATTCATAGGGAGTCTTCTCTAAGATGGCGCGTGTCATGCATCTATTTATAATATAGCATGCAGTAGTAATGGCTTCAACCCAAAGATTTTTTTCAAGATTATTGGCAATCATCATTATTCTGGCCATGTCTTCTAAAGTCCTATTTTTCCTTTCAACTACTCCATTTTGTTGAGAAGTTCTAGGATCAGAGAAATTATAATCTATATCATGTGATGAATAGAATTCTAAGAATTTTGCATTGTTCCATGATCAGATCTTATGGAAATCAAGGATAGTCCTAGAGTTTTCTCCATTTTCTTGATAAAAATAGAAAAAGTCTCAAAGGACTCTTCTTTAGAAACTAGGAATAGTGTCCAAATAAATCTAGAAAAATCGTCTATAATGACAAAGACATACCTTTTTCCTCCTCTGCTTCTTACTCTCATAGGTCCACATAGGTCCATATGAATCAATTCAAGGCATTTTGTTGTACTTACCTGATTCTTCAACCTGAAGGATGATCTCACTTGCTTCCACCTTACACTTCGGTACCTTAGACTTTGTCATTTTTGAATTTGGTTTTAGGTAAGCCTATACCCATCTCCTTTTCTAACAGTTTGTTGATTTGTTTCAAGCTTGCATGTCCAAGTCTTTTGTACCACAGTAAGGGATCATTAGCAATTGCATTGAGGCACTTCAGACTAGTGCCAGACATTCCCATGATGTCAGCTTTGTACAAATTTCTGTATCTTTTGGTGGTTAAGATAACCTCCTTTGTATCTGGCTTTTCAACCCTGCAACCTTCAGAAGTAAAAATTACTTTATTACCTTTGTCACATAGTTGAGAGATGCTAAGAATATTATGCTTTAGCCTTTTCACATGGTATACTTCCTCCACTACTTTGGATTCAGTCTTTCCAATCTTCCCAACTCCTACAATAGTACCTTTATTTCCATCTCCAAATGACACATTTCCCCCTTTGAATGCAGTGAGTGAAAGGAATTTATGTTTGTCTCCTGTCATATGCCTCGAACAAGCACTATCCATATACCAGTGCTTTCTTCTTTTCACTTTTACCTGGAAGCATTTAAAGGTTAGTTTTAGGAACCCAGACAAGGTTGAGTCCTTTCTGATGATTGAAGGGGTGAATTAGATTTCTTTTTGCCCATTTTGATAGCCAATTTTTGTTTCTAATTCCCTGATTGGTTTTAACACAGGTGTTAGTTGCTATTTCAACATTTTTGTTTCTATGATTTTGGCGACAGGATATTCAGTGGTTGGGTGCCCAAGTTTGCCACAAATATAGCACATATCAGTTGTAACAACCTTATCATTATAGAAACCATTGCCTGCTCTCTCATTGTGATTTCTCTCACTCAATTGATTGACAATTCTGGATGAGTGAGTCCATCTATTTCCCCTTCCAAGCTTTAATTTTATCTGAGAATTTTCTTCATTTAATTTCTTCACCTTTTCTTTTTCAAAAAAATAATCATTTTTGCATTTATTCAACTCTTTTTCCAGGTTTTCTTCAGTTTCACTCATTTTTACTTTTCCTTTTCCAGTAACTATCATCTTTAAGATTTTAGATTTTAGATCTAGGTTAGATGACTCAAGTTTTTCAGCATATTTCTTCAGATCACTATTTTGTTTATTAGTTGCAGTTTTTTCATCTTTGAGTTCCGTGTACTGAAATTTTTGGTCTGCAAAGACTTTAAACAACCGATCTCTTTCACATGTTAATTCTTGGAAATCATCAATTAACCCACTCATTATTCCAATTGATTTATATTTTTAAAATAGATGCAGTTTTTCTTTAAGATCAATAATACTAACCTCAGAGTTTTCATTATCCTCGATGTCTGAATCTCCTACAGCCATGAATGTTGTTTCATCTATTTCTTCATCATCAGAATCTTCATTTCCTGACCCCAAGAAACTACCATTGCACATTCCTCCTTTTTCTTTGAATTCCTTTCCTTTTCTATTCTTTGTTTCCTCCATTCAAGTTCCCACTGTGGGCAATCCTCAATATGATGATCAATTTTTCCACACTCGTAGCAACCACCTTGAGATTTATCATTTACCCATTTTTTGTGATTGCTTTCCTTCATTTCATTTCCTTTTCCTTCATTTCATTTCCTTTCCTTTCCTCAATATGCTATTTGATCCTCATCATTCTTAGAATCTTCTCCATCAAACACTTTTAGGGCAAGTGTTTTGTCACTAAGCATCTCCTCCTTCTTTAAATCATCCATGTTCATCTCATAAGTTCTAAGATTTCCCACAAGTTCATCAAGTGTCATTATCGAGATGTCTTTAGCTTCTCTTATGGCAGTTACCTTTACATCCCATTTGTTTTTTGGAAGGACTCTTAGCACCTTGTCAACCTGTTCTTCAGTAGTGAGAGCTTTTCCTAGTGATGACAACTCATTGATCAACTTAGTAAGCCTAGTAATTGTTGACACCCAATTTTGACCCTCCTTTCTTCTAATTTGTTATTTTTGAGCTTCTAATTTAATCACATACAAAATTATCCTTTTTCACAATTATCTTTACTACAATCACTATTTATCTATTAAAATTGTATGTTTATTATTAAAATTATATTATTACTTTTACACTTATTTTCTTAAATAATGGATTTGTCTTCACCGTATTTCAAGTTTCGCGTTTATTAAATTAATTATAAATTCATTTTTTTTCCGTATCTATTTTATATTAGCGTAGAGACGATAGTAATATTTTGATTTCATAAATTCTTAATTGTCATCTTACAATTTATATAATATTGGTTACTAAATTAGATGCCCAAAAATATTAAAAGAAGAATAGGAAAATACCGAAACAAATTTTCATCCCACATAAATTCATCCAACTTTGGCCGAAGAAGAAGGTCTTTTCCAGCCCATTCTTATAGTTTTCCTTCCACATAAGCGCCACGCAAGAAGCCATGTTGGCGCCACATAAGGCGCCAACATTCCAAAACACATGCTTGCTATACGCCCTCACATGCCTCCCATGACCAAACACGCCCTCCACGTGTCACCCTCCTATTGGTTGGTCAATCCAAATTTAAAACCCTAAAATTCCAAATATTTTGAATTACCTATTCTATCCCCACTTAACCTATCCAAAATGACCTAAATACCCTTAAATTCCCCTAACACATTTCTCTTTCTTCTATCTTTGGAAATAATTTTCCAGGCTATCAAAAAAGGAGAACAACCAGCGCATCTTCTTCTTCTCATCTTCCTTTTTCAGAAAAACAACAGGGCTTGTAAACAATGGACAAAGCTCAGCTATTCTATTTTCATGTCAATCACGTGAAGGACCAAGTCCATCCAAATCGCAACGTTCAAATTCAAACAAGTCTCTTGACTCGATTTTGGAAAAAATCTTGCCCAAATGCTAAGCCTAGAAGCTTTAAGTCTTTAATAAATACTTTCTCTTTCATTCGTTTTGGGAGAGACAATTTTTGTTTGCTGAGATTTCCTTTATAAATTTTCTTCATCCCTGCACAGCGAATAATGACTTCTTCCCATGAAACTTTAGTTTTCCTTTGCATTAGTTTGATTTTCTAAAAGCTCAAACTATTCCACTCTTTTTGCGAAAATATCGAACCTAAGCATAGTTGAGTTTGAGTTTGAGTGTGATTTGGAGACCACAAGCCTCCGTTCATTGCCCCGCAATAGGTAATACCCGCCCCTTTTAGCTATGTTTTATCATAGCAATTATAATGTTAAGAATGCTCTGAGAAGTTTGTGTGATTCAGGAATGATTTTTGTATTCTTTAGCTATACTGAAATCTGAAAGTAGAGTTTAAAAATGTATTTTTGTGATTTCTTTGACAAAATCAGTTTTCTTTTTTTTTGTTCCAAATGGTTATTCATTGGATGTTCTCTTACTATGCAACTATGTTTGTTTGTGCAGAAGCATGTTTTCAAGGTTATTTGGTGTTCTCTGAATTTTCAGCATTATTATTTTAAAAGAAAAAAAGCAGAAGCATGTGTTGAGAATGTAAAGTATACAGTAAAGTTAGTTAGCAGTGTACAGTGAAGTTAGTTATGAATAGTAGAGTTAGTTAAAAGATCAGTTAGTTAGAGCTAGTCAGGGGTCGTTATTGATTAGTTATTTCATACAATGCTAGTTGCTTAGTGAGCGTGTATAGATACAGATACATTGTAATACTCATTGTTTCAATTCACATTTTATAAAACACAATTCTCTTCCCTAAATCTCTGTTTCTCTCTAATCGAAGTTGACCTCCATTAATGGAGGAATCGAGCTGGTTCACGGTGTTGGTTTTATCATGGTATCAGAGCATAGTGAATTGTTCCTAGTTCTCCTCCAATATCACTCCGTAAGCTTCTCTTTTATAATCGCACAATTTCTCTGTTGATTTTTTTTTCAATTAGCTGGTTGAAGAATTGTGTTGTGAATTCTTTGCTTCTGTCAATTCTCTGATTTTCTTCTGGTAGATCAATTTTCTTTTCTCTCGCTTTATTACGTCAATTGGTTTCCATTTTGCTTTCGTGCCGATCTTCATCCAGAATACTCTAATATCATGGTTGACATTCAAGCTGATTCCCAAGCTGATACTCCTTCTAGTTCGTCTATAGTTCAAAATGGACTTTGCTAGTCCTTTTTACTTGCACCCCTCAGAAAGTGCAGGATCTTTTCTTTTACCTGTTGTCTTTGATGGTACGGGTTATAGATCTTGGCGAAGGGCTGTTCTATGAGCTCTATCAGTCAAGAGCAAAACATGATTCATTAATGGAACAATTGTACGACCTACTCCCACTGATCCTAGTTTTATGCAGTGGGAGAGGTGCGATGACATGGTCACGTACTGGATCTTAAATTCTTTGTCTCCAGATCTGCATGATAGCTTACAATATGTGAATAATGCCAAGGAACTCTGGGCAGAGTTGGAAGAAAGGTATGATCAAACCAATGGGTGCAAGTTGTACCAATTGCAGAAGGAGATCAATGATCTTGTCCAAGGCACTCTTGACATCACTGGGTATTACACAAAGATGAAGAATTTGTGGGAAGACATGAGTACGATTGATGTCAATTCTCAATGCATATGTGTGTGCACATGTAAGGGTAAAACCAAATTGCATAAGGCTGAACAAGATAGGAGACTAATACATTTTCTAATGGGGTTGAATGAGATGTATATAGCTATCAGAGGTAACATTCTCATGATGAGCACACTTCCTAGCATGGCTCATGCTTTTGCGATACTATCCCTAGAGGAAAAGGAAAGAGAGATGAAACCTCACAATCATACAGCTTTGGATTCTACATCTCTAAATGCTTATGGACAGGTTAGCAACAGTGCAGGTTACAAGGGCCTCAGGACAAACTACAATCCATCTAAAGAGGGTGGAACAATTCTGGCAATACAAACAACAATGTATTCAGAGGAAATTCCAGTACTAGCAGATCCTCTTTGTTTTGTGACTACTGTAAAAAAATAGGGCACACAAAGGATAGATGTTACAAGCTTCATGGATACACATCTAATCCAAGGTTCCAAAAGGGAAAAGGCACAGGTTTTGCAGCAAATGTGTGTACCCCTTATGTGAATGGGTATCAAACTAAGAAAGAACCTGAACTGAGGAGAAAAATGCTATTGAACCTGCCCAAAGACCAATATGAACAATTGCTAAATCTCTTGGGTACTCTGCAGGTTGAAAATGGAGCATCAAGTTCAGACAACTCAAACAACATGATGAATTGAGATGTGAACCTGGCAGGTATACTTGCTTGTGATTCCTCTATAACTAATATAGGTGATCTTTCTTGTAAATGTGTTAAGTTGACTACTAGCTCTTGGATCATAGACTCAGCAGCATCACACCATATGACCTACGATAAAACCACCCTCACAAACATTAAATCACTTCCATATCCTTTCCTAATCTCACTACCTAATGGTTATAACGTTAAAGTGAATGAAATCGGTGATGTTTGTTTGAATCCAGTATTGACTCTAAGAAAAGTATTGTTTGTACCTAGCTTCAAGGTTGATCTCATTTATGTTCATTGTTTAGCACTAGAACTCAATGGTGTAGTCAGTTTTGATAAATTTTCTTGTTTACTGCAGGACCTTTCTCTAAAGAGCTCTCTGGAACTTGGGAAAGCCAAGAATGGCTTGTACTTCCTGTGTAGCAAATGCCACAACTGCTGTCCATCTACTAAAAACAAACCACCAAGATTACCACATTTCAATTGTCATCTTGTCCCTTCTTTAGACAACATTGATAAAAGTTCAAATTCAAAAGTGTACACTTCATCTTCTGTAAAATACTCTCCTATAAATAAAGAAGATTGTATTGTGGCTTCTTCCTCTTGTCTTACTGATGCTTGTCCTTTATTTGCAAATGTCTCTAATCACATTCATGATGATGAACTCTTATGGCATGCTAGATTAGGACATGTACCTTTTGTAAAAATGAAAAACATTTCAACCATACCTGTGAAATATTCTCCCAAACAATCTTTATCCTGCACAATATGCCCTATGGCAAGGCAAAATAGGATGCCATTTCTTGAAAGCACCACTACTACCACTAAACTGTTTGAGTTACTACATGTTGATTTGTGGGGACCATACCACATTCCCACACATAATGGCTATCACTATTTTCTCACTATGGCAGATGACCACAGTAGGTCCACTTGGACACAATTCCTAAGATGTAAAAGTAATGCCCTCCAAACCATAAAAGCTTTCATATCCCTTATAGAAAATCAATTCCAAACCAAGTTGAAAGCCATAAGATCTGATAATGGATGGGTTAAAGTTCACTTCAGCTGAGGCCACATGTTTCTTTCAAACCAAGGGTATTTTACACCAAAGAACTTGTCCTTATACACCTCAACAAAATTGTGTGGTTGAAAGAAAACACAAGTACCTACTAGAAACAACAAGAGCACTTTTATTTCAGTCAAAATTACCTATGATGTACTGGGGGGAATGAGTACTGACTACTACATACCTGATTAATAAATTACCCACTCAACAACTTCACAACAAGACTCCATATGAAATATTATACCAAAAACATCCCACATATTCTCACCTTAAAAGTTTTGGTTGTCTTTGTTTTCCTACTACCTTGAAAACTCACAAGGATAAATTTGAACCAAGAACCACACCCCATTTTTTTGTTGGCTACCCATTCAATACAAAGGGTTATAAAGTTTTGAGTCTGGCTACCAAGAGAGTTCATATATCTAGAGATGTTACTTTCCATGAAAAGGTTTTTCCTTTTGTTATTGCCCTTGATGGTTCTAGTTTCAATTCCATTTCACAAATGTTTGTTCATGCCACTAACATGACTTGTATTCCTAGTCAAATGAACATTTTTACTGATGATGATATTCTGGACAATCTCACACCACATGAGGTCACTAATAATTAAACAATCAGTAACACAAATAAGAATGTAATACCATATGTTATCCAACTTAAAACTACAAATAACCTGCCTTGTCCTAATGTTTCTATGCCCAATGATACTTTGCCAGCACCTAAAACAACCACCAGGCCCATTTAGAAACTGAAAGTAAGTTACGCTTAATGGTAGGTGCACATAGAGTATTAGAAAGCTTGAAAGCATTATTCGATGCATGTAATTGAGTAGAACCAATGTGAGTTATGGGGATTTTGTTACCATCACCCATGGAGACATGCTCCATGACATTGTATGCCTACAAGTTGTGGGGTTCAGCAGTGATATGATGAGATGCTCCAGAGTCGACAATATAAGAATTTGCTGGTGCCTACAATCCTAAAACTTAGTTGACCATTGCCTCAAAATGATTATGATATTTTGATCTACACACACTTGAAACATGACCTGGTTTGTTGCACAATTGGCAGCGAACACCATCATAAGAGATGGTGGTGGTGGAAGATCGACACTGATTGGGTGTAGTAGAGCGATTGTTGGACCGCCATTGTTGGTTGCTGCCATTGTTGGGCCGACGAGTGTTCTGAGAATTGGAATGACCGAACCTGTTAGATGTAGCAGCGGCAGCAGTAATATGGTTGGGAGTGTGCTTGGACTCTTCATGGCGAAGGAAAAGCTCATGATCCAATATCTTTTTGTAGAGTTCTTCATAAGAAATAGTGGAGTCACGAGCACGAATCACAACAGAGATCTCACGAAACTCTGGACCCAAACCACTCAGGATCTTAACAATAAGTTCTGAGTTGGTAATTGGGGCACCAGCTGTAGAGAGTTCGTCAGAAATATAGCGAATATGTTGCAAATATTCAGTGACTGGTTGGGAGTCTTTCGTCAGGCGCGTAAGGCGATCACGCAAACTAAAAATGTGAGTTTGGGACTTATTCGCATAGGCTGTGTGTAATGCATCCCAGGCAGTTTTTGATGTATTAGCAGTTACAACAGTGGTGGCAATTGTTGGATCAACAGATACCGTAAGGGCGTTTTGAATAAGTTGGTCTTGGTGAAACCAAAGAGAAAACGCAGGATTGGCACTAGGGACTGTGCCAGTTGTGATCGTGCGAGAAGGGGAGGGAGCAGACCCATTGAGATGGCCATAGAGATCATGACCATGCATAAGCATCGAAAATTGTGCCTTCCACATTGAAAAGTTTTGGCTGCCAAGTAATTTGATAGGCAATTGGGATGCCGGATTAAATTGAAGGATTGTCACTCCGATGTTTGTATCTGCGGTGACAACTTGAGAAGTGTCGCCCATTTGTGGAGGGTGGGAGGGAAAAAAAAATATAGGATCTTACTCTTTAGAGTTTATATTCACTCTTGATACCATAAAGAAACAAGATAACCTGCAGAAGAACCTTTTATTCTTATTGCTGGAATGGAAATAAATATACACGATAGTCTAACTATTTCCTAAGCTAACTCCACAAAATGGGGAAATAATCCTAAGCCTAAACACTGTTAGAGATCTAGTCAAAATAGAAGAGCAGCAGTAAACTAATAGTAACTAATGACTAATAAACAGTAATTAACTAATTCTATCTAATAGCTGTACAAAGCAACTTATGCGCTGATACTTAGAAGGCGGTTGTTAAAAATCTAACTATTTTAAGATGGTTCGAAAATTTACTCGTTTGGCATTTACACATCTTGTCTTTTGTATTTTACATTTGTTGTGTTATTTAGTCCAATTTCATATCTAGTTTATTTGGTATAGAATAAAATTGAATTGTCTTACTAATCCTCTTTACTTTATTTTATTTGCATGAACACTTCGGGAGCTAAATGGAGTCTTCATGAAAGACTCTCACCGCCGTATATTCTCATGCCATCACTAGACTATGAAAATGTGCACCCACTCTTTTACTTTGTGTCTCTCGCGTCCTCAGGACTCATCCAGTAGCAAGGAAATCTGGAGAATGTTCCTTTATATTTTTTTTTAGTTATCTGTTGTTATGTTGTTGTTAATGTTATTTGTGGATATATGTGTTATGTGATGTTTCTTATACTTTGATTGCTTGTCTAGGTGTTAAAAAAGAAATTTTCATTAGTTAATAGATAGCGATTTTAGCTTCTTTTTTTTTTTTTTTTTTTGTTTTCAACATCAGCCAGCTTTTTAAAACTTTTAATGATCTTCAATATATCCTTTAAGCTTTTAAGTGTTTTCTTTGTTAAAAAATTGGTAAACTTTTTCATTGAATTTTTTTTTCTCAATTGCAAATGTCTTAAAAGGAGCTTTAAGTCATTACAATGCTACTACAAACACAAACCTTTTTTAAAAAAATTATTTTCAGATCTTTAGCAATAAATTTTGGTTCAAACAAATGATTTTCTTTTTACTAAAGATTTGTCGTTCTATTTTAAATTCTAAAGAGTCTTTCAAGTGTTGAATGAGTTATCGATTTCAAGGTGTAAACAATACTTTTTGAAGGCATGCATATTAACTTCATGTATGGACATATTTTTTTTAGTATACATTTTGGTACCAAATTTTGTACAAACAATTGTCATTTTAAACAAGTGATTATCTATTGTTTTCAAAATAGAGAAATGCAAGTTAATTCTTTCAAAATATAAAAGAGTTTTTTTTTTTGTTAAAATGTTTTCCAACTCTTGTTTTTTTTCAAATCCTTTAGAACTAATTTTTAGTTTAATTAATTAACATAAGTTTGACCTGTAACCGTCTTTAATGGATTTTAAAGGATGTCTTACTCCTTCCCTTTAGGATAAATTAGAACCCTTATTTAAAATCTCATGTTTAGTAGATCTTAAAATGAAGTTAACTTTAGACAATAACTTAATCGTTTTAGGTGCCCTAATTCACCATAATTAATTAGGTGGCGACTTCTTAAGCTAGAAATCACCAATATGTTGTACACCGTTTGGACCTCAAGTTAAAATGGGGTATAATAGTAATCATTTTCAACAGAGGCTCACCTTCCTTCATTTTGAAGGTTTCATATTCAGTGAACAACATAGCCACTGAATTTCCTTACCTGACTAGTTCCTTCATGAGCATTAACAAGTGCATCCCAGATTTGTTTGGCAGTAGTACAGTTTGAGATTCTGTTATACTCATCTGGTCCAAGACCACAAAAAACAATGTTTTTCATCTTCGCATTTTTCCTGAGAGCTGATAAATCTTCCGCAGTGAAGTCAATCCTAACATTTGGTACTTGAACTCCTTCAATAGTCTTCATAGGAATGGTAGGTCCAATCGTTATCCTATCCCACAGTTCACAGCCTTCCGCTTGAATGAAGTCTTCTATGCGTGCTTTCCACTAGCCAAAGTGAGATCCATTGAACATTGGGGGTCTGATCGTTGATTGTCCTTCGCTGTGACCAATAGGTGGTGCAGAATTCATTTCGATCTTTTGTCTTAGGTGTTACCCTATATAAGATAACATGCTCTGATACCAATTTTTAATCTACACGACCTATATTGTTTTTACTTTTTATCATACTTTACTTAAGTGAACCAAATTGCCTAACATGTTTCAAAGACGAAGTAAAGACTGTAAAGTAAGAACACAATATTTTATGTGGAAACACCCGTCTCAAGAGGTGTAAAAACCAAGACATGTTCCTCAACAAGATTTACTCCAATTTCACTAAATAACTATGAGCCTCAACCAACAAAGAGATTACACGAGTTTATCTAACCTAAAGATTAACTACCTAATCTCAATTCTAGCACAGACCTCCAAGGTGTGTGTTCCCAGTGTCTTCGAGTTACCCTCAACTTGAAGATTCAAATACTATAATCAGTTTATAAGTCATTGATCTAACAATATAAAAATCACAAATACTAAGAAAACTTCCTAGATCTATTCTTATAAATTCTTTGTTTAGTAACACTTCCGAAATCAATCTCTCAATTGTTTTTTCTTTGTAAGTGCCTAACTAGAATAGACGCTTCTCCTCCTATTTATGCTTTTGCTTTCTGAAGCCTTCTACTGCTTCATTGAATCTTCTTTCTTTCCATAATTCTATTTCATTTAGAGTTCTTCTTGTAATGAAACTCCTATATGAAATAGTTGTCACCTCCCGAGCTACCCCCGAGACGCGGACACGGGACCTAGGACAACAAGTGATCCCAAGCTAACCCTGCTGGCATGATCATGAGCATACTAAATATAATCTGAATAATAGAAACTGTGCGGAAGCTAAATCATAAATAAGATGAAAAGATGGGGAATACCCATAAACTATAACTGAGATAAATGAAAACTGATGAGTTTAATACAAGGAAGATATTAACTCAATACTAAGATGAATCTATCTATGTCTGAAATAAGCCTCTAAACTGATTAGAAATATTGGGACATGCCCCAACTAGGTCTAGCAAAACTGAAACTAAAGCCGAAAAGCAATAAAGATAAACATGTTACTTGTCCTCGAAGAATGAGGACTCACCACTGATGCTGCTGAACTGAAGATCGGGAATCGATCTAAGCGTGATCTGGATGCTCAGAACCTGAAACTACATCACGAGAAGATGTAGCCCACGTATGCGTCAGTACTTGAAGGTACTGAGCATGCAGGATAGAGTAAAGCTGAAATAACATATAACTGAACAAAGCAATAAAGCAATCACATAATCTGAACATGATATATAAATACTGAATAATATTGAATACTGAGCTAACTGATGCAATGACAAAATTTATAACATGCTGAGACTGAATACTGACTGTACTGAAATATGGTTAATGCAATAGAGTCTGACTGAACTGTGGAAGCTACTAATAATCGACATAAAACTACATGAGCTAAATGTGGAGTCCGATGTATACGCCCCATCAAGAGGACCCAATATACCCTGCCATAGGTATAGAGGCATGCTGGCATGATCACTAAACTGATGTTATCCATAGAGGGGACTTACACCAACGTGGCTCGTAGTTCTAGGACTATATGGGTACGTTGAACCCTAGTCCAACTCGGTATTATGCTACTCCCAATGAATTAAGTAGTTAACTGGTTATGACTGAATTTCTGTAAATACTGGATAGCTAAAAACTGAACATGCAAACTGAGAATGCAACAATTAATCTGATAATGATGCATTAATACCTGAGGCATGTATAACTGAATAACTGAGATATCTGACCTAGCATGTGTAATTCAAGAACTAAAGAAATACATAACTAGGGTTCTGAAATTCATGCGAGAAACGATGTAATAACTTGATAATCTGATTTGTAACATATTAATAACTAAATCGTGATGATCTGCTGAGATTGGAGAAACCCTATGTCTATTCATAATAAGGGAATCAAGAAACTGACTAAATTCTAGGGACCTAATGGGCAAAAGGAACCCACTAGTGAAATCCCACATACCTGGTGACGAATTTCACGGAGAAATCCTTTGATTTATGGGCTGGTACGGAAGAAAACTTGTTGCGTTCTTGAACTAGGGTTCTTGACCTCTCTTCTTCTCTTACGCTATAATATTTCTAAGTTTGATTAAATGTTTTGACTTGGGTAAGTTCTAGTTGTGTTTTTAGGCTTAAACTGACTAAAATATCATGATTTAGGGTCTAAACAGCGTATCTTAGGGGTTAAACGAAATAGGAAATGACCAAAAGACCCCTGACTTAACTGCTGTCGGAGTGACCGACGGATTGGACTGACGGGCCGTAGGTCAATCGACGGTCCGTCGATTGGAGTCATCGATCGAGTCTAACCGACTGGGCTTCACTAAAATGAGCATAATGTTTTACTCGGATGTCGGATTTTAGCAAACTTAGTGGCGTTGGAAAGATAATTCAAATATCTATCATATCATAGGTCATGGGGCACGTAATTCCTTTTGTGCTAAAATTTATGACCATCTGAAGTTGACCTATCAGAATTTTCAGCTAACTGGCTTCTGACCCTCATCTACGGTTGCCATCCACAGACCGTGGATCGAATGATGGTCCGTGCTGGTTGACCGTAGTTTGTGTTAGAGGCTGGGTAAAGGGGGTCTCGATTCACGGACACAGACCACGGACCGTGGTCTGATCTACGGACCGTGGGTCTGTTCGTGAGCTGAGACTTAGCATATATTTTCTGAGCTAGTTTGAGAAGGGGTTACAGTGGTGAACCACGGACCACCAGCACGGGCCGTGGTCTGACCTACGGTCCGTGGATCGCAACCGTGGGTTGCACCTGCAACTTCTCAAAATCTATATTTTGGTTTGTTTCGGATACGAAGTGTTACATTATCTCCCCCTTGGGACCATTCGTCCTCGAATGAAGACTAAACTAGCTGAAATGGAGGGAGAGGGCTGCAATCCCTTCCACTAAACACTGAGAACTGAATTTCTGACTTAACTAAGTTCCAAGAACATGCAAATAAGATAAAAATGCAAGTACAACTGAAGGAATATGCTTCTAAGACTAAATTTATGCATGAATGACTGAAAAACTGAAGAGGACCTATTACCTCAAGCTGGAATGGAATTGGAAGGAAAGAGGTGAGGACACTTGGACTTTATGGCTGCTTCTGCTTCCCAAGTAGCTCCCTCTACGGACTGACTCCTCCACAAAACCTTGACTGAAGCGACTTCTTTGTTTCTCAACCTTCTAACCTGACGATCGAGAATATCAACTGGTACATCCTCATAAGTAAGGCTATCTTTTACAGCTACAGTCTCTAATGGCACTACGGATGCTGGATCACCCACACACTTCTTCAAAAAGTGAAATGTGAAAGACTGGATGCACTGCTTCCAAATCTGCTGGCAACTCTAACTCATAAGCCACTTTACCAAT
This sequence comes from Solanum lignicaule, assembly GCA_029582545.1. NCBI lineage: Eukaryota > Viridiplantae > Streptophyta > Magnoliopsida > Solanales > Solanaceae > Solanum > Solanum lignicaule. The sequence continues at coordinate 37,204 of JAJOOF010063125.1, forward strand.
CCTTTTTAAGATCTGGTACGGGCCTACATATCTGGGACTGAGCTTCCCTTTCTTGCCAAATCTCATCACCCCTTTCATAGGTGACACTTTCAGGAAAATCCAATCATCAACTTGGAACTCTAGTTCCCTTCTTCTCACATCTGCATAAGACTTCCGGCGACTCTAGGCACTTTGAAGTCTATCTCTAATGAGTTTCACTTTCTCCATAGCATCAAGCACTGAATCTGGTCCTATCAAGGCTTCTTCACCTACTTCAAACCAACCAACTAGAAATCTACATCCACGCCCATACAATGTCTCATAAAGGCCATCTGAATGCTGGAATGGTAACTATTGTTGTAGGCGAACTCAATAAGAGGAAGGTGATCATCCCAACTACCCTTGAAGTCGATCACACAAGTTCTCAACATGTCCTCTAAGGTCTGAATGGTACGCTCTGCCTGACCATCCGTCTAGGGATGAAATGCTGTGCTAAGATTAACCTAAGTACCAAGACCCTTCTGAAATGACTTCCAGAAATGAGAGGTAAACTGAGGACCTCTATCTGAGATGATAGACAAAGGAACCCCATGCAACCTCACAATCTCATTAATGTAAAGCTTGGTGTAATCCTCCACCGAATTTGTAGTCTTGACCGCCAAAAAGCAAGAAGACTTAGTAACCCTATCAACAATCACCCAAATGGAGTCAT
>JAJOOF010063126.1:0-27089 GCA_029582545.1 Solanum lignicaule
TTGAAAACTCAAGAAAAATATTCTGAAATATATAAAAGTATAGCTACATTAAGTTTAACAACTTACAAAGTACATATTTATTTTCAAATAAAATAAAAAAAATATAAATCTCAAATTTTAGTGTGAATTCTGAAATTCATGTGACAGAGAATTACCTTTATATTCACAAAAATATTATGATCAAATCCGCATGTTGTACACACTTATTGCTCTGAGAATCACTTCATAAAACCTACAAAGAAGAAGTCAATTAAAAAAAATTACACATGCACACACAAAATTCTGATTGAACAAAAGAACAAAATAAGTAAAAAAAGAAAAGGGAGAGAGCATTTTAAGAGTTACCGAATTGTGGAAGTGGGGAAGTGGGACAGAGATTTGGGAGTTTATTTTGTAGTGGGAAGGGGGAATTTGTATTTGTTTTGATTTCAAATTTTTTTGGGAGGGAATTTTAGTCCTTAGAAATTTTTAATTTTGTGGGAAAAAAAGGTAAGCCTTTTAGAATTTTGGTTAGACTAATTAGGTTAAAAGTTTCCTCATAACTACTAATAACTAATAATTAGTAATTAAAATATTTTATTTTGAAAATCAAATATTATAAGAGCTTAAATAAAATTAAATGCACACACACATAAATATAATAAATATAACAATTGATAAGACATTTATATTTTATTTTAAAATACGTAAATTTACTAGAGGAATGGTGGTGCTAATAGTCATCAACTGACCAGTTTCTTGCATCACAATATAATCTACACCCTACTTGTGCTTAGAAAGGGCATCATAACCCTATTTTCAGCACCCTTTTATATTGTACTTCGTAGTCTAATCCCATTAATTTGTTAGGCCCTTCTGTTGGATGGATGAAGGGACTCTTTGCTCCAAAAGATATTTCAAGCTATAATGATCTGTTCTAACCATAAAATGTTAGAATTGGAGGTAATGTCTCCATTTATCTACTGCATTTAAAAGGGCCATATACTCCCTCTCACATAAAGACTTACTCATATGTTTAAGTGCTAAAACCTTACCAAAGTAAGCTATATGTCTGCTTTTTTGCACAAGAACAATACCAATACCCCTATATCTTACATCAGTTTCAAAAATAAATTCCTAAGTATCATCATGTAAGGCTAACTCTGGGGTAGATGACATCATAGTTTTAAGAGTATTAAAAGCTGATTCAGACTCTGTTCTCCATTGGAATGGCTCTTTCTTAAGTAAATCAGTTAGGGGTCTGCAGATAATTCCATAGTGAGCCACATATTTTTGGTAATAACCTGTCAAACCTAAAAAACCTTTAAGAGCCTTCACTGAGTGTGGTTTAGGATACTCCACCATGACCTGAATCTTGCTTGGGTCTGTAACTACTCCTTATTTGGTGATGATATGACCCATGTGAGCATTTGGATCTTTTTGCAAACAAAGAATTCTCCTTCAATGTCTTAAAAATAGTTAATAGATGTTGCATATGATCTTTAAGTGAGAGACTGTAAATGAGAATGTCATAAAAACAATACCAAGACAAACCTCCTGATATAAGGCTGAAACACTTGGTTCATCAAAGCTTGAAATGTGGAAGGGGTATTTGTCAATCCAAAAAGCATAACGCGAAACTTATATTTCCCCAAATGAGTCCTAAATGTAGTATTATACACATCCTCGGCCTTCATCGTAATTTGATGATATCCAACTTTTAAATCAACTTTAGAAAAAATTGCAGACCCATGCAACTCATCTAGCAAATCATCTACAATGGGAATTGGATATTTTTCTTTAACAGTGATATCATTCAACCCTCAATAATTGACACAAAATCTCAAGGTTACATCCTTATATTTGACCAACAAGGTTGAGGATGAAAAGGGGGACTGACTTGGCTTGATTATTTTATTATTCAAAAACTCTTTGACTTGTCTTTCCAACTTATTTTTTTGAAAATAATAGTATCTATAAGGCCTTAAGCTCACTAGGTTGGACTCATGCTTCAAATTAATCCTATGATCTAAAGATCTGATGGGAGGTAAGAACTTAGGCTCAGAGAATACATTAATAAACTAGTCTAATACATGTAATATAACTTCTGGTTCTTGATCTTGATCTCCTGCACTATTCATCATGAATAGATGGGAAAATAGAGCAGTTACCTTCTTAAGCAATTTACCCATAGCACCACTATTGATCATGCTGAGCTTGCCTTCTACAAAATTACCTTTCAACACCAGCTTATTACTCTTCCTCTCAATAGTTACACAATTCCTCTCATGGTCAGACTTAGTAGGGTTGTGCATTTTCATCCAATCATTCCTTAGAACAAGATCAAAGCCACCTAGTAGAATTATCAACATATCTTCTTGAAATGTCCTAGCATGCATATTCCATTGGAATCCAGAAAAAGAAGAGTTGCACATCACATAGTTACCATCTGCTACTATTACTCACACATAGAGGTGGTAACTAACCTGGTAACCTGTCTCTTTGACAGTGTGATCATCCATGAAACTATGGGTACTCCCAGATTCTATGACAATAGTAAGGTCCCTGTTCTTAATGGTATCCTTCACCAATATTGAATTGACCCCTCTATTGTGTCTAGACAAGGCACTTAAGCACACAACTTCCACTACTGCTCTTTCAATATCACCTTCAAGTATCACATCTGGTGGTAATTCACTGATTTTTATACTGGCCTCTAGTGTAATAGGGTTGTGCTCAGTCTTACCCAATGCAAGAGGACTAGGCTTACTTTACCCTTCAAATAATTTAGCTGCTTCTTTGGACATTGATGGCCTGGAACATACTTCTCGCCACATCAAAAACAAAGACGGTTGCTCTTCATATATTCATATACCTCTGGACTAATCCTGAAAGGAGTTTTCCTGGAAGTGGCAGTAACATTTGACCTGAAATTAATAGCTTGATTCACCATAGGGTGGGGTTTTGTGATAGGCGTCTCCTCTATACAACCTCAATTGCCTTCTCCTACATCCGAGCCTTCTCAATCGCACCATTGAGGGTAGTAGGTTTAAACATTTTCACTACGAACTTGATTTCTTCTTTTAAAGCCCCCATAAAGCTGAACAGAAAGTGTGCTTTAGTTAAAGATGGGTTTCTGATGATCATTTGTGCTGTCAAGTCTTCAAACCTCCCTAGAAATTTGTCCACTGTACTAGTTTGACTCAATTTATTGAACTCCTCCACTGCATCTTATAGTAAATTAGTAATTCTTCACCAAATCTGTTGTAAATTTCCTCTTTAAACTCAATCCATCTAAGTACCCTAACACTCGATACCAATTCTCAGCAATCCCATTCTAGTAAAGATCATCAACTTCTACTTTGTAATTATCAAGGGTTCTGTACAGGTTGAAATACCTCTCACACTTACAGATCCACACCTTAGGGTCATGACCCATGAAAGATGGTAACTTCCACTTAGGCGGAGGAACAAGCACAACTTGAAGCCTAGGTTGCCTGTAGGCTACAAGAATGGGTAACAATCCACCACCCGACTGTTGCTCAACCGCAACCCTGTTAGGAGCCCTTTCCAACGCAGTAAGACGATCAAAGATTAGTTCAAGTGTACCTTGAATCCCAATTTGGGTGTTGCGAACATCCTGCTGATTATTCAACAAATAAGTTAACTTCTCCTCATGACGAGCAAGTTTCTCATTTAACTGCTTCATACGAGTACCCTCAGCCATTTTCAAGATCACATGTCGTAGGATTGAAGGCTCTGATAACAATTGTCAAGGTCAGTCTTGTTTAATCACAAATAAACATAAAATAATCAACACAATATATTTTTGGGACAATTTTCTAGGTTTTCATTGAACTGAATTGAAAGTTATTACTTCTAGTAATAAAAATAGAAAATGGACAGAAACTAATCAATATTTCATTGATGTACGAGTAACCTAATAGAAGAAAAAAAGGGAATTAGAGGAGGAGGAAGAAGAAACAGAAGGAAGTGAGAATAGAATCTAGACAAGAGAGAATTTAGAAGAGATGAGAAAAATACCACTTTTCACGTTAACCCACTACTCCCCCATGTCAGGGTGGTTATAACAGTGTTAACTACTCTAGTGTCATGGTTGAATCTTTGCCCTTGCTATTCCTTAAACTGATTTCAATCTCAGCCACTCAATTTAAAAGAAACGGAATTAACCCCCCTTACTTACTCGGCTTCGACTCTCTACAACTACGTTTGTTTATTCATCTATATTGGACTTCTCAGATCATTACAAAGCTCTTTGTAGTCAAGCTCGTTGTCTCAATTCCTACTCCGAAGAAGGTAATCCTCTTTTCTTCTCTTGCATTTTATTTCAGTAGTATGTGTTAAGTTAATCTTCTTGTTCGTGGTTTCTGTTTGCGTTTTGTTATCTGATGTGACTTAGCTACATAGTTAAGACTTATTTTTTTCTTTCCTATTTCATATTTAAACAGATTGTTTCTATGCTTAAGCTTCGGTTTCATGAATTTTCGTCTGTTTTGGTTAAAAGATTTGATTTCTTACTAGATTAAGTCATGGAAATGTTAACTTCTTCATCCTCTTGTTAAATTTCAATGTTTGCTTGTTTTATTTTTTTCAAAGAGCATTGTCATATGCAATATTGATGCCTTGGTACTCTATATGTGACTCAAATCTAACTTTGTTATCTCTCAAAAATGGGAATGATGTCTCTTCTCCTCTATTTCATTTCTTTTCATGTCTTTTCTTTTAAAAAAAACAGTAGCTTCACTATGTGAAAACTGAAAAGGTTGATATGTCTTATAGTTATAGTTGCCCTCTCATTTAATATTTGATCATTTTTAATTGAATTGACTTAAATCCTCTTTAATTCTCTTGCTTAAATGTTGTCCCGAGTTCATTGTTTCTTTAGTTAAAGTTTGCTCTTTTTCTATAAATAGGCATGAAGGTATATATCCCATTTTAAATTCTTCCAGTGATTTATTTGAAATACTTGCTTTAATGTTGATTGAATATTAATTCCACCATGAAGCCTCCCTATGTCTCTGTTATATTATTAATTTATTTTGTCTAACTCCAAATATCCCCTTCAAATAAAACTCAATAAAGATTTTGAATAGTTTTCTCCTCTCTGTTTATGAAGTAAGCTCTGACTCCTTTAGGATATAATTAAATGTCTGATGCCCTAGATCATGTCCAAATATCTTATTCTTTGAATTTTTTCAGCACTGTTCTCTTTCGTTTTTTGAGTTATTATATGTGCAAATCTTAATCCATATTATTCTTTATTTACATGTGACAACAACCCGAGTTCAATTTAAACTCCAACCTTGCATATCGTTTAGTTGTTTCGGGTCAACCTTGTCTTGTTCGAGTGAAAGAGAAGCAAATATACAGGTCTTGGAAGTAAAAAATAAGGTTGTATACATCTGTATACATAAGATATACATGAAAAAATAGGTGATATACACTAATATATAGAGTTGATATACACTGAAAATTGGCCCGATATTTCTGTGCAGTAAAAGTTTAGGCCCAAAAGGCCCAAATTCATCTTCTCTCTCTTTTAATTATTGGATTGAACTATTTATTTTTTGTTTTTTTGATTAATTGTAAATTTGAATGCTTAAATTAACTTAGTTAGATCTCTTAAAGATGAACCATTTTTGTTATAATGATTTGAATGATTTTACTTAAGTACCTTTCTTTACTTGGTCATTTGTCTTTCAAAATCATTTCAACTGATCAAGTTAATTTACTTTCAAATGATTTTAAATATCTTATTTCCTTTAAATACTTTTCAAGTTAGTCAAATAAGTTTTCTTTTCAAGTCATCGGATGACCGCGTGTTAGCGGACATTTCAAGTGCCTTAAAAATCTTCTTGAAGTGTGAATAAGAATCTCGTACCCCTTTCTCTAATTTTTTTAAGCTTAATTCTATTAAAGTCTTTAAAGTTAAAATTTTCTTCTTTTTAAAAAAAAATTAAGTGGCGACTCCTTTAAAAATTGTTTGTTCTTTTAAAGTTGAATTGATTTGGAAAACCAGCCATTTATTAACACATAACATATCAGCCTAGCCAATTTCAAAACAAGCCAAATTCATCGTGTTCTTAAATTTTAATTTTTGCGCCATATTTTCAAAATTTTAAAACTCTGCATGAGATGCCCTTGAGTAACGACGGATTGAATCATTACAACAACCATCCCCGACATGAAGGATTCCTCATCGAATCTTTCCTAAGCATAATCTAATTATCACGACTACCTTCCTCAGGATAACACTCAACCATAACACACCGAAAACCATAACCAATCAATCCATCATCGGCCTAAACCATAACTAACCATATATTCGATAATCCAAACTCCATGCTCGAAGGCCTATGCATGAAATCCTTTGACAGTCTACAATATATCTTATAAGAAATGATAGGTCTAGCTACTCAGTTCAGAAAATCTAGCCTACTTGAATGTCAAACACTAGCTGAAGAATGTTGAACATAGACTGCTGACTACGTGGGGAATTCTGTTGAACGTTGACGGAAAATCATTAGATTTTAGCCTCTTTGTGCCGAAATCCCTCCCCTCCAATGTTCTCAAGCTTAGAATTTTTTTAGGAATAATCCACATCTATTTTCTCAATGGAAAGTGGTAGGAAAAATAAAAGACATCGAATTTTGTTGGGTTTGAGTCCGTTAGCCCTGCTATAGGGGTCATGCAGGCACTATAGAGGCGACACCACACCGGGAGGCTACCCACTATGGCGGACCGACATCATTCCGGATCAATGCAAAGTTAAATAATTTTGCCGTGTATCCCAATTTTTAATTTGGCACTATATTTCAAGAAATTTTTGAATTCCGCATAAGGTGCCTTTCGAATAATGACCGATCAGGTCGTTATGCCCATGAGAAACTTCTCAACAACTGCAAATTATCATTAGATTTGATATCTCCACCAACAATGTGTGGCTTCCGCTAGCGTTGGCCATAGTACTAAGCAATCATATGGTAGGATTTTAGGAGAGAGAAGAGATCGTTTGAATGTCACAAACCCTATTATACATGCCCTTCTCATATATGATCTCATATATATTTTTAGTCTCCTTTCTTTTGATATTTTTTTCCCCCTTTTTTTCTCACGTTTTTTATTTCTTTCCTTTCCTAATTTCCTTACAATATAATTCTTTTATTTCCATTTTTTGATATAATCTAATTTCGTTTAAATCTTTTTTTGTTCTTATTTTCTAATTCCATTTATTTTTATTTCAAATTATGTTTTTCCTTTTTCTTTTTTTTTCTCATAATCTAATTCGACACACCTTTTTGGCTCCTTTATTTTTTCTTTTTAACTTTTACTTTTATCAATATCAATAAAAAAGATAACTAATATAGTATAAATTTTTTATATTTTGCTATATTAATAATTTGAAAATAATTTATTGTAGCATATAGTATACCAACCTTAATATATTAGTAGTAGTAGAAGTATATTGTAGCACTTACAATAATTTTTCAGATCGTATATATCATATATTGATAGAGTATCATAGAAGATTGTTTCATCTATTAGAAATATACTCTTCAGTCTTTTTTGATGCCCTACAAGGTATATATCATATACTGACAGAGTATTTCAAAAGGAGGAGTGATTCATTCCTTCAGGAAAAACACATAGGTGTAACATCTCAAAAATTTCTAAGTTAAGACTCAAATCATTCTTCATGGTGAATAAGATTTGTACCGAGTGATTCTAAATTTTCTTAGATGTTAAGGTCACTAAAATTTCCTGGCATAAAGTCGAGTTGAAAACTTTCCTTCCAATTGAGTTTCACTATGAGATTTTCTTGGGTCAACTTCAATCGACCATATCTTTTAGCACATACAAAATTAGGTGGCTCATGAGCTATCAAATTGAAGGTCTCTGAGTCCTCTTTCCACCGTTGTCAAGTTTGCTAAATTCCGAACTCCGAGTAAAAAGTTATGCCCGTTTGAGTGAAGCCTCTTCATTTAAGGCTTTCCATCCGTTTTAGGAAAGGGTATTTTGGTCTTTTTCTTTTTACCACTTGTCTTAACACATTTTTTCTGACCCAATTAAGGGTGTAATCAAATTCTAAAATATCCATTCATGTTCAAAACACTTAGGATTTTTAGAGCGAGGTTTCAAGAGGAGAAAAGTGAGGTTTTCAAGCGTTCTTCAAGATTCAATGATTTTCGCCAAAAACGTGGTTCTTTCCATGTATGTGAGGTTTCCCATAGTGATGGACTGATGGACTTGTTCGTCCTCACGTCAATCATGTAGTTCTTCCATTAATTCATTCATGAAATCATTTATGTGAAGATTCTTGAGTAGTTCTTGAGTTTTAGCCCCATTCTTTATTAATGGATCAGGTTTTGAGTTCTTGAGGTGAGGGTCTTGCGAATGAGTGGTGTTTCTTGATAGATTTTGAGTGAGATCTTGATAATTTTATGTTGGGTTTATGAATCAAAGAGAGTTTGACTGAAACCAATCGATTCTAGACGAGTTAGGACCCAAAATTTAACAAGAAAATTCGTCGGATTTTTGGGTCCGGACTAGAGCAATTCGCCCCCATAGCGCTAGGAGGGCTGGGGCAATGTGCCAGCAGTGCACCCCAAAGTACTCCTAGTACTTTGGGGATTGGCGCGGCGCGCCACCGATACACCAGAGTCGTCCAACCTCTTTATTCTCCGTTCTTCGTTCCGTATGTGTTCTTTTAAATCATGTCATTACTCTCTTCTTAATTTTAACTATATAAAACTTCATTAATCATTGAGAGATCCTATATCATAATATTAACTCTTAATATTAATTTCAAATTAAACTAAAGATTAAGAGTAAAGTTCAAGAAACCTTTTTGAGTCATTTTGAGAAGTTTTTTACAATCTTCTAAAACTTGTTTTAAGACTTGAGTGAATGAGTACGAGAATGAGGAGAGTCGAGTTTCAAGTTTCAAAATGAGTATAAGGGAACTAAGTATTCCCAAGTGTAAACACTTTTAAATTTAAAACGAGAGGAAACCTTGATTTCTAAACGAGTTCATGAGAAGTTTTGAGCATTATCTCTTTTAAGAGAACCTTTTGAGCAATTATCTCAAATTGAGAAAGAGTTATGATTTTAAACATATGAGCACGAGTTATATATATTATTGGGAGTAGTATTGAGCACCGATATGAGGATGAGTTCAGACAACTCAAAATCCTCATAAACCATGTATGCCAACATGGGTAAATGATCATACTTTTTAGATGATTCCATATTGCTTTTAAGCATAGCTTAGTGAATCCACTTAGTTGAGGTGTCCTATACCCCGACAAGGTATAGAACAGTTCTGGCAGCGTGGACGAGATGTTGTATCATCACGTAGCTCATAGTAATGGTTGTCGGTTAGAGAATCTCCCAAATAAGAGTAAAGAGTATTTTATTGTATTTTTATACAGCATTGAGTTCTATCTCCTGTTTTATAATGTTTTTAAATATTGCATCTATCATGGTTGCTTTGTATTGAGTTGAATGGAGGTGAGTATTTCTTCCACCCTTGTCAGTTCAATTAGTTATTGCTTTCAGTAATGCAAGCCAGATATTTGTTTACTCTAACCTTATCACATACTCGTACATTTAATGTACTGATGTCATTCGACCTGCATCATTTTATGATGCATATATAGGTGTTCAAGATCATCGACATGCTTTTCGTTGAAGTCATTTGACATTTCAGTCAGCTTTTGAGATGACGTGGGTCTTGTCCCGATATCCTTTCATAATAGTAGAGGCTTCATAGATAGATAGAGTTGAGGATTTTTTTAGTATTTACTTTCTTTGAGTTGTTTTACAAACTATAAGTATTCTCATTGAGTATTGTTCAAATTGACTTTTTAAAGTTGAGTATTTGAGTTTAATGAATTTAATTTAGTTTTAGCTTATGTATGCTCGAGTTAGTCTTCCGCTTGTAATCAGCCAGGATGAGGGCTCGCTTGAGGACCATCAATGGTTCTCGAGTGCCGGCCATGTCCAGGGTGTAGACTCCGATCGTGACAATAGGGGTTGTTTGGTAGAGTGTATTAAGAGAAATAGTGCATGCATTAACTGTGTGTATTAACAGTACCTTGTTTGGTACACTTTTCAATAAGCATTAGTTATACAATCTATTGTATATTAAGGTGTGTATTACTAATACTATGAATTTCTAGGTATTAGTAATGCAAGAGATTTAATGCATTCATTGGCATGGTTAAAGACTCGACTACTCCTCAAAATCCTTTTACATCTTTTTCACCATAATTGTGGAAGATATTTTTATATATTAATAATATTTTTATGCAATGCATGCACAGGTTTTAACACACCGAACCAAACAATGCATAAAAATTATCTATGTATAATTAATGCAAACATAATTCATACAAACATTGCTAATACACTCTATTTAGCATTATTTTTATACACTCTACCAAACGACCTCGTAGTGTATTTCATATACTAGCAAAGTATCATAGAGTTCAAATTCATTCATTCAAAAAATGTTATTCTATGTAATATCCAAAGGGTATATTTCATATACAGACAAAAGTATCATAAATAATTTGTTCATTCCTAAAAAAAATATATTGTTGAGTCCTTTATGACACTAACCTAGTATATATCATATACTGATAGGATATAATTAGTGACATGTTCATTCCTTTAGAAAAATGCTTTTCGGTCCTCCATATGATACTCGCTCATATTGAATACATACCATGTATTGACAAGGAATCATGATCATTTTCCAAAACCAATTACACCACTGGTAATATTACAGTATGTCTCAGATGTATCAAGTCATGTCAACATCACAATCATTTGAATACTTCAATATAAAATCAACATGAAATGCAATATTGTATTTGTCAAGTACCTGTAAACACTCCTCTATCAGATAGCGGAGATCCATGAGGGATTCATAAGGTCCATATAACTGTTGAAATCATTTCTCATCAACTTATGACATTGTGCTATTTGAGGTTCGAACCTAAAATTTCTTGATTCAATTGGACACTGCACCAAATGCATAATTTTTGTCAAGGGTGTCCAACTTTAAATATATATCCTTTAAATGAAGAATTTGACATATATATACACAACATATTTTTCCGATGAAAGGTGTCCAGTTGAATACCCTGGGATGGCTATAGCTCCACTTCTATAAACACACCTCATATGCGCTTTATATAATATTGAATTTTTTTACAATAACCGTATAATATTATAAAATATTGTATATCAAAGGTATAAGTGTTGCTCCTCAATAAGATTTAAAATATAGTAAGGTGGGTGAAATGTTACGTTGGATGGTATATTTTTGAATATATTTCTTTACGTATTGCAAAAAAGGATTGGTCAAGATAAGTAGTAATATTTTTGGCTTTTTGCCTTGTATTTGAAATCAATAAAATAAGGTAAACTATTATGTATTGGAAATTTATACAAATTCAATAAATATTTGAGACATGCATTTATGTATACTATTATTACTAGATTATAATAAATTAATAATTGATTATGATAAATTCATATAATTCAATATAAATATTAAATATTCATCTTTATGGAGTCCACGAGGAAGAGGAGAAGGAGATGGCTATGTGTTCTATTTTAAAATTAATAAATTATAGAAAAACAACAAATAGATATTGATAATCAAGATTCTGTATTTATCTTGAAAAGATGGTATAATATTTTCATTATTAAAATATTTCTTTTTGGGGTTCTTTTTAATGATCCAATCGTGATTTTTAAGTTGTTATGTTAACTTATGTACAACTTGGGAACACTTTAAAAATGAAAATTCCATCGTCGTGCAAACTCCTAAACTGATCCACATTGTTAAATGTTAATTATGTGGGGAACGATCATGTTTTATTGTGAAAGTTGCAAAAAAAAAAAAAAAATTAAGTCAAAAATGATATTGAAAATTGATTCATTTGTATTCGGTCATGAAATAAATATTGAAGTCGTTTTGATTTTTTAAAGTAATTTGAAGTGAAAAAAGTGAATAAACATATGTTATTTTTCAATTTTTTGAAACTTTTGAAATTCAACTTCAAGTTGGAAGTTGAATTTCAAAATTTATGGCCAAATATATTTTTGAAGTTCAACTCCGTAAAAAGTGAAAAATTCTCTTGGTCAACTTTAGTTATATAGATTTTTTTTTTGAGTTGAATTTTACGAACTAAGAGGGTAAAATTGTAAAAAGTGTTTCTATGTTGACATTACTAAAAAATAATTATTTTCCATTGAATTTTTTCACCGAGAAATGTTTAGTAGCTAAGTGAAAAAAGAAAATAATAATATTGTTTTCACACGGAAAAAAATAGAAAGTTTCTTAGTGTTTCAAAAATAATCTGTTGTTCATCATGTATTTTCCCATTGAGCTGATCCAGTGTGAATATGATATATAATAACACAATTTATTTATTAATTTTTAGTGAAACGAACCGTAATATTTGATAGTGCTATGATAAATATTGGAATACTAATTGGTACATAACATATGTAACATGTACTGAACAGAAATTGACTTAATTTTATTAAATATAGACTCTAATTAACATAGCAACAGATGATACAAAATATGTGGCTTCCAATAAACACATCATGTGTTAACATAGTCTGCCATCTTATTTAGGGATTTTTACCATTTCTATTCTCAAAGTCAGAGATAATAAAAATTTACTCATAATAACCCTACACCAACTCTAAAACAAATTACCTCCACATACGAAGGATTTAAGTTATATTCACTGATAATATAAAAAATTTCTTACACTATCAGGTTAATTTAACCTATAACAGGTAAAAACAAAATAGAGTAATAACCTATTATAGTTCGTTAAATCAAAACTGTCATGTAAAAAATCTTTAAATTGTCAGTGTATATGATTTAACCCCTCTAAAAAATATAGTAACCCTTTGTTAGCCAGCAAAGAATGTGTTATCCTGGTTGTCCAAGCAATAAAATTGAGGAAACATTTTAGTTTCTTCTTCATTTGACATCCATAGAGTGTTTGGGCAATAATTACATATAGGTGATGGCATAATTGGTTTAATATTATTCATTGTTTCACTTTCTTGTGATAATTCAATATCTTTCCATATTTCATCCATGGAGTACACCTTCATTTTGTCACCATCATTCTTTTTCTCAAATCCACCCGTATCGTAGAAGTTCCTTTCATTGTTTTTCTTAATGGGCGTGAAATCCACAACAGGACTATTAGATGAGAAAGATGAAGAGTTGGAGAAGGATGAAGATGGAGAAAAACTAGACGCGTTATTTTTCCTCTCATCATGAGCCTTTTTCCTCATATGAGTTCTCCAGTAATTCTTGATTTCATTATCAGTTCTTCCTGGTAATTTCATTGCAATTCTTGACCATCTATACATGAAAGAATTTAAATTATATGATCATTCAATCAATAAAATATAATATAATATAATATTACTATAAAGTAATTTTTGAATCACCTATTTCCCCATTTGGAGTGGAATTCAAGAATAAGACGTTCTTCTTGAGGAGTCATCTTTCCACGTTTGAGACCAGGATGTAAGTAATTCACCCATCGTAATCTACAACTTTTTCCTGTTCTTCTCAAACCTATTTACACAACATAAAAACAAAATTTGTATATAGAAAAAAAAGGAGTTAGAATTTGTTCCATGAAAATAAGATTTCATGTCCAAGACAAGCCTACCTAATTTATATGTCTCCCTCCAACCTTAAAAACCTGAAACTTTGGCCAAGAAATCCCATCGTCGATCGCCAAACAAGTTCACATAAAATGCAAGTTGAAGATCTTCTTGTTCCATCCATGGTCCTTTTCTCATTTCTTCTTGTGCCATCTTTTTTCTCTTTCCTCTTTTTGCCTTTTTCTCTTAAGTCACCTTATAATTTGTTGGTGCAAAGTGTTGTCTACATGGGTGATATTTATACTTGGAATAATTGTCTTGATGGCCTTGGAAAGGAGGGGATGTGAGCATTGACATGTATGGAGTCAGAATTTTCAGTAAGCTGGAGTTTCAAAACATAAAAAAGTATACATAAAGAAGTTAAATGAGATTTAACATCTACTAATATAAACGTATAAAAAATATTTAATTATATATATAGATAATGTAATTTTTTAAATAAAAAAAAGTTTGAATAAACCCCTTTGATCTTACTTGGCTCTGCTCTTGGATGTAAGGACCTACGGGGTTTTCTTGGAAAAATAATAATTTTATTGACCTGACTAATCTAAATTCCCATTGGATAATTTATTAAGGGGTAAAACACTCTTCCAACCTACAATTTCTCTAATTAATGAAATCAAACCCAAAACCTCTAATTACTATTAACTAATTTAGGACAAGGATGAATAATTTTTTTAGCTAAATAACAAAATCTATCGTTAGTCTTATTTAGCTATTAAATAACCATGTTAACTATGTAGAATTTAACAACAAAGTTTTTAAACTAATTTTAATATTTTTAGAAAGTGGTATATAACTCATAACTATTCCATTCACACAGTTATTTTTTATTGAGAATTTTCTTTTGATTTAACTATATGTGTGTGTATTAGTGCAATTTGATATAATCTCTTTCCATGTTATTCTATCTTCACTTTATAAGTGGTGTGTGCATGCTTGGAAAGAAGCCAATGTGTTGCATATATGATGTAAGCCACTAAGAAAAAATGTAGATAAGAGGTTGATATGTTGATGCAACTTTCATAATCTAATTGCCATTTCACTATTGGGTGCCTTGTTGGAATTTGTCTTCATCTCTAGGAAAACTTAAACAAGTAAATAGACGTGTGGAATACACAAGTTATAGCTACTTTATTAATTTTTTTAATAATACATTGAATCCATTAATTAATAAAGGTGCAAGTGGAATGAGCCATCAAATTTGAAAGGTTGAATGTGTTTAGTTATAAAATTTTGTCTGTCCTTAATTTTTTGTTTTTGAATAGTATGATTCATTGGATTTTGTTATTTGATCATCCAACTTGACTCAATAATTTCCTTAAAAGGGTTCATGTTCTATACTACCCATTTATGCATAATAATGAAAAGAGGGAAATTCAAATCAACTACTTATCACTAAATTGATGACAATTGAGATGATTGATATATGAAATCATTGCATTGTGTGATATTTCAAATTAATCACTCAAATATAGACACAAACACTAAAAAGTGATAGTCATGCTTGGATTATTTGGGAAAAGTCATCATGTGATGAGCTCTTGCCAATTTTGTGTCCCTTGATTTCAGCAAAGGCCATTGATCACCTTGTGATTATTTTAAAAGAAAAGAGGGTTCTAGAAGTGGGAAATCAATAGTAGGAAACTATGCACAAGTCAAGGCTTACAGTATAGATATAGCTAGCACTATTTTATAGAATAACATATTTATTATAATCCCATAAAATAGGGTCTAGGAAGGTAAAGTATATGTAGGCACGATCTCTACATCAGACGTGAAATTATTGTTTTCGATAAATCCTGGACTGAAGATAAAAACAGTCTAAAAACGAAGTAATAATGCATAACATACAATAATAACACAACGTATAGTATCAAAATAATACTTCAACAAAATAATAATATAATCAAACTACATGAAACAACAAATAATAACAAAAATTGATAAACAAGAAACACGAATAATACTACGATTACTAGAACGCACATCAAATCAATACACGCCTACCTACTAATATGGACATTTTCTTATTTACTGTCATTCTACCCTAATTCGTGACCTCCATACTGTTATACTTAAACAACAAAATTTAAATTAAATTTGTTGGGTCAGCTTGCCTACCACCAAAACATACTAGACATGTCTAAACAAACTATTGCCTTTTTTGTGTTGGGTTATCCCACTCTCCACTAACGTCATCCAAAAAAAAAAAAAAGACAAGAAGGAAAATGTAAAATCTACTTTTAGTGTTGAGTTCGTATACGTAATTGCATTCTTTTTTTAAAAATACATCTATTAGCAACACTTTATTTTAACTTTCTAATGATATTTTAAAATCACAAGTTAAAGAATGTCTTATACATTCTATATGTCTTTAGTTTAAGATTACAAGATTTGAAAGTCTTCTACTTTTTTAAACTTCATTCAAGTTAAAACTAGACAAATAAATTAAAGGGAAAATGGTCTGAAAAATACTTCAACTTTGAGCGAAATTGTTGTTACGATACCAAACTTTATGGAGGACCTTTTACCCCCTGCACTATTTAATAGTGTATTTTAACGGTATATATATGTGTCCACGTGGACACGTTACTATTTATAATGATGCAATATTTATGATATCCACGTGGACACATATATACCTTTAAAATACACTATTAAATAGTGCAAGGGGGTAAAAGGTCCTTTACAAAGTTCGATATTGTAACAACAATTTCGGTCAAAGTTCAGATATATTTCAGACCTTTTTCCCTAAACTGAAACAAAGAAAGTATTATTTTATCAAAGAAAATTTATGAAGAATTTCACGATTTAAGTTCAACAACAGCAAAAGCAATGCTATTATATTCTGTGTCACGACCTAAAAATGGACGTGATCTCACTTATCTATTCCCACTAAGACAGTCAACCTCTTCCTAATGAAACAAAATAAAAAGTGGAAAGATAAAGCAAGAACATGATCAAAGGGAAAAATTTATTCATTCTATTAACACACAAAAACCTGGTTGTCATGTGTACAAACAACTAATACATAAAGTGTGGAATTAAGAAACAAGTACAATCTCAAGTCCTTATTTGTCAAATAGAATAAAGCATAAACGAAGAACTAGAGGGCTCGCCGGGATGACAAACAACTATCTCTCAACAACTCTTTGACAAACCTCGGGGATGAGAGAGAAAGAGCAATCACGCTATACTGAGCTCGGAACCTACACAAGTGTAGAAACAAGGAGTGAGTACCAACAACACGGTACCCATCAAACAATCAATAAGCAAATCAACTAGCTAGAAAACAAATACTCCTTTCATCCCAACCGAACCTCATCAACTACAACTTGCATATAAGTCAGCCAAACCTAATAGTTCTACAACACACAACTAACAAGGCTCAAATCACAATCCAATAGTCACAATTCAACAACCAACATGTATCAAGTCAATATCAGTGTCAAGTAGATCAATCACATGTAATAAGTGCATCAATTACAGTTAACAAGTAAGTCAAAACCAACATGGGTTGTGGTGCAGTGGTGGGACTGTTTCACCCTTAACCAGAGGTTTCAGGTTCGAATCCTGGGTATTGAAAAAATCTTGTTGGGAGCGCCACCTCCGAATAGACCCTGCAGTGCGCGATTCAGATTTAGTCAGGGATCCAATGTGGGCTTTAGACACCGTATGAGAAACAAAATAAAGTAAGTCAATCATAATCATCAAAATGCATCAAATCACAATAATCAATCTCTTGTCATAACCATTTTCCATTGGCACAATATCACTAGCCGGAACCATTTCACATCGTCTTTATATCAAATCACTAGTTAGAAGCGTTTCCCATCGGCTTTATATCATTATTCTAGTCAGGACCATTTTTCATCGGCTTTATATCATATCACTAGCCAGAACCATTTTCCATCAGCTTTATATCATTTTAATAAATCCCAATTCTGAAAATGAAGTTTGAAAATCCGAAATTCTTTACTTGAAATCATTACTCAAGACATTTTGAACCTATTGATGAAAATCATTTTGAAAAAAGGACTTAAAATCAGTTCACAATCTCCATTTTAGTTTAGAATACTTGAGTTCTTGAAAAACGTTGCCATTTGCTAATCAAAACCTTAAATTTTGAGGTTAAAATCTATAAATAATCAAAGAGAATCGAAGTTCTAGGATCATAAAAGCTTACCCAAATGATTTAGCGCCAGAAATCATTTCACAAATCGCCTCCATGGATTTCCCAAGCTCAAAAATAAAAAAATGGGGGTTAAACCCCAAAAATGACAGGTCAAAACCTCTCTCGTGAATGCAACTCTCCCTTCGTATAAGTGATGCTCGTTTAAGCGAGCAGCCCATCGCTAGCGCGAAGCACATAGACACCACATATATCAGTCAACTCTCAAACATCGAAAGGATCCTCAAGATTCGTTCGGAACCCTGTGCAGAAAAATCATATATGCAAATCAATTATACTCGACATTTCGGACTCAATGGAATTGTTGAAATACTAATCCAAGGTCTCCATCACCCGACATCTGTGAAAACTACAAGAAACTAACACAATTCTTAAAAAGGTCAAAACAAGATCGGGACCTCTAAAAAAATCAACCAAGACCTCATCTAGGCCTAAAATCATCCCCGAATCTAACGGAACTCTCAAAATTCGAATTCGAACATATGAACCCTGAATATTGACCAAAGTCCATTTGAAGGCTAAATTTTCATAATTTTACAATTTAGAATCTCAAATCCTCAAAAAGATTCTGGATCCAAAACTGAAAACTCTCATAGACCAAATTCCACATTTTGAGACAAATGAAATTGATATAATTCCATTTCGACACTCGAAACTCCAAAAGACATTGAAAAGCATTTTCTTAACCACTTTGGCCTTTCAAACTCAAAACTTACCAATTTCTCAACGTTAAACTCAAAGTTCAAAGACAACTTTCAAAACTTGATTAGAAATAACTCTGGATCAATGTCGAAAAAGAAAAATGGTAAATTTATAAAATTTTCTAAAAATGACCAACCAAATCATTACATTCAGATTATGTAGAACTTCTGTACACATTTAGTTGTTTCTTTAACTTATAAGATAGCAATGAGTCTCAAACTTTGGTTAGGTATTTGATATCTTGTAAGAATCGTCCATTAGTCAAGAGACTAGGTCCCATGACATAAACTAGTAATATAAAGTAAAGTAAATGCTTAAAGTAAAGAACACAAATGTTTACGTGGAAACCTTCCTATTGAAGGGAGGAAAAACCACGACATGTTACAAAGAATTTCTCAAAAGGCTCCATTAACTTCAAGCAACTCATAAATACACATTCGAGTAATAACGACGGATTAAACTCTTAATCCTACGTACCTTGTAACTCCTCTATTACGAGACACAATTCAATACCCCTATTGCCCACTATAACAATTATATCTGGTTAATATAGACTTCAACAACACAACTCGGCTAACTCTAGCCACCAACTCAACTCCCAATGATTTGGTGTCACGACCCAAAAATGAACATGATGTCACTTTTCTATTTCCACCAAGACAAGTCAGCCTCAACCCAAAGAAAAAAAAAAGTGGAAATATAAAGCAAGAACAAGATAAAGAGGAAAATTTTGTTCTTTCTATTAAAACCTTCAAAATCTGGTTGTCACGTGTACAAGCCACTACATTGCATAAAGTGCGGAATTTAATAAATAAATATAAGTCTCAATCTTTGTTTCTCAAATAGAACAAATGTTTAGGGAAAAGGAATAAATGGTCCGTCGGGATGACAAACAACTACCTTTCAAATCCTCCAACGAGCCTTAGAAAGTGAGAAGAACAATCACACTAAACAGTTCGGTACCTACACAAGTGTAGAAGCAAGGAGTGGCTATCAACAATACGGTACTCTGCAAACAACCTAATAAACAAGACATCTAGCTAGAAATCGAATACCACTTATACTTCAACTGAACCTCCTCAAACTAAAATCAGCACATAAATCAGCCCAACCTAGCAATTCTATAATACACGGCTCACAAGACCCAATATTCACAATTCAATAGTCACAATTTTACCATCAAACGAATCAAAAAAATCAATCTCAATGTCAAGTAGTTCAATCACATGCAACAAAAAAATCAATCAAAATTAACAAGAAAATCACACATAAACATCAAATGCATCAAATCACAATGATCAACCTATCGCCATAACCATTTTTCATCGGCACAATATCACTAGCCAACAATTTTCCATCAGCTTTGTATCAAATCACTAGCCGGAACCATTTCCCATCGGCTTTACATCACTTTCCGGAAATGACCTCGGCGTAATAGCACTCGCCGATAAAGACCTCGACATCATAAATAATCTCATGACTCATCACGATATTCAAGAATCAATGGACACAAACAATGTCACACCACAAGGACGAGACAAAAAATCGTACAATTCAAGTGCACATTTATGCTTTCATTCATTTCATCAATCAACGAAGATCACAGTAAGGCAATTCACATCATCAGGTTCATCACATAACCCTTTTCATTTCAACCCCTTATTATTCATTTAGATATATCAAGTGGACAATTAAACTATTTACCTCATACCCATTACTCCCAACACACAAGCAATGAAGGAAGCACACAAACTCTACTAGAATACAAGGTTTAAGAGATCGATTGCCTTAAATCAATATACAATCACTCCAGTAATTGATTCTTTCCCTTCCGAATCACTTTCAATGCCACACAATCTATAACTATCAAGTATTCACAACCACTATCGGAAATAACACTTCCCATATCAATTTTATAGAGAAATGAGTCAATCAACACAAAACCCAATTTTAAAATTAACCTTTGAATTCGAATTTAATACTTGAAAACATTACTCAAGGCTTTAAGAACTCACTGGGGAAAATCATTTCGAAAAATGACTTAAATTCAGTTCAAAATCATCATTTTAGCTAAGAACTTGAGTTCTTGAAAAAACTCATCATTCACCAATCAAAATCTCATATTTTGATGTTAAAACCCATGAATAATCAAAGGGAAATAAAGGTTTAGGATCAAGAAGGCTTACCCAGATGGTTTAGCATAAGAAATCATTTAACAAATCGCTTCCAAAGGTTTCCCAAGCTCAGAAATGGAAAATGGGGGTTAAACCCAAAAATTGGCAGGTCAAAAACCCTCTCAGGTATCGCAAAAACGACTAGGGGTTCGCTTAAGCAAACCCTGCTAAAAGCTCGAGTCTCGCTTAAGCGAAGGTTTTTTGCAAATGCTAAGGTCAACAAGGTTGACCCTTCACAAAAACGACCCAAACCTCGCTAAAGCGAACCATATCTCGCCAAAGTAGAGTGCAGCAGAACACAAACATTAAAAAATCAGCCTACACTCTAAACATCGAAAGAACCCTCGAGATTCATTTGGAACCCATGCTCACAAACCGCATATGCAAATCAATTATACTCGGCGTTCCAAACCCAATGGAATCGTCAAAACACCAATATGAGATCTTCTTGGCGTAACATCCGTAAAAATCATAAGAAATTAATTCATGCCTAAAAAGACTAAAACAAACCAAAACCTTACCTTATCCTAAAATCATCCCTTGAATCCAACAGAATTCCTAGAATTGTGATCCTAGTATCCGGACCCCAAATGTTGACCAAATTCAACCCAACAACTAAATTTCCATAATTTCACAACTTTAGACCTCAAATCCTTAAAAAGACACGAAATTTGAAATCGACAACTATCACAGCTCAAATTCCATACTCTGGATTGATGGAATCAATGTAATTTCATTCTGACACTCGAAACTCCAAAATTCACTTTCTTAACAATATAAGCCTTTTAAACTTAAAACTTATCGAATTCTCAACTTTTAACTCAAAGTTCAAATCAACTTTTCAAAAACAATCATAAAAGACTCGAGGTCAATATCGGGAGGAGCAAAATGGTAAATTTGTAAAACTTTCCAAAAATGACCAACCGCGCCATTACATTTGGACTAACACGATCTATTGTCATGTACAACATATGAATAGATCTACAATATGAGAGAAAAAGACACTAAGCTCAAATAAAAACTTAAAATACTCATTCCCACTCTAACCTATACCTACCCGAGATTTCTATAGTCATTGTTTAACACTACCGTTTAACATAACAAAATAAGGGGTCATCCAATTCATAACCAAGATCACATCAATGTTTGGCATATCCAACATGACTAAATATACCCGAGTTTGTAGGCTCATAAACAACACATAACAATCATAATACACATGGGTTACTACTACATACTCTCCAATAGGGGTAGCAACGTAGATAGGGGCATCAAGGGTATCACAAATCAAATAAATTCCCAAAGAAAAATTCACAAATACATAATATAAGTTGAACCTAGATCAAACAAAACATTAGTCATCTGATTACAGAAAAGAATAATACATGTTATCACAATGTCTGATGTCTCAGCCTCTAGTCTGCCCAAAAATGCATAATACTGAGCTATGTCATCATTACAAGCAACCACCCTTCTAGGTTGTGCCTCTCATTGCAATACCATTATCTTGACCTCTATAGCCTCGTTGATTACCTCATCACACATCTTATGTACGTCCTCTACCAGTATTCCCTCAACCCGTCGGAACCTTGCATTAGTCGACTACTGAACTTGAAAAACTGTAGGCCTGAGGGAAATCCTTCTTAAAGTGTCC
The DNA here is from genome assembly GCA_029582545.1 of Solanum lignicaule. NCBI lineage: Eukaryota > Viridiplantae > Streptophyta > Magnoliopsida > Solanales > Solanaceae > Solanum > Solanum lignicaule. The sequence goes on from JAJOOF010063126.1 coordinate 22,445, forward strand.
TAAGTGGAAAAGACCACAACCAAGTGTGATCCTGTTGGATGATGCATAAGAAGCCCCTTGACCACCCATAGAAGTGGGCATAATCGACTGAATCAGACGACCTCAATATACCTGTTGACCGGAACCCTTAGAATACAAACTAGTGTAGTTTCCCACAATTTTGGCCTTTTTACCCAAGGTTTTGGGTTGTCCAGCCTATCAAACTCTCTCTACCTTCTTCACAAAATTAGTCACTTCATTAAAGCTTCTACTTGTAGAGGTCATTTGCACCGACAAAACTTGCAACTCAGAATTCAAACCCTTGACGAACAAATGAATCCTTTCCTCATCAAAATTCACCAACTGCATAGCATAACGGGACAAGATATGGAATTTGGCCTCATAAGCAGCCATAGTCATGGTTCCCTGCTCAAGAGCCACAAACTCATCATTTCTCCTATCTCTCAAAGTGAGAAAAACATATATCTCCAAGAACAATGCATAGAACTATGTCCAATTTAGTGGAGACAAGACTGATGATCCAAATTCCACAAAAGCTCTCCAGCACTACTTTGCTTCACCTTGAAATTGAAAAATTACAAACTCAACCCCATATTGTTGCACAATACCCAACTTATGTAGCCTCTCATAACAGATGAATATGAACTCAAAATAATCCTCGCTCTCAGAACCATGGAAAACATGAGGCTTAAGCTTCAAAAATTTGGTCAACATTTTATGTTCAGTATCGGAAATCACAAGGTTAAATAAAGGACAAAAGAGAGAATCAATGTCCGAGCCCCATACATCTTAGAAACAATAGCTGCAGCAACAATATGAGTAATTGATACCTGGGAATATCTTGAACTATAAGAGTGGCTCCAGTATATGCCAACACTCAGAAGAGCTAACACATGTTGAACCACTCCAACATTAACAAGGGGAAAACTTGTAAACCCAACATGTGCTCTCACCTCTAGTTCAACCTCGTCCTCATCCTCAATTTTTACCTCTACCTATTCGCCCTTGGGTCCCTGGGTGGGGGTGGGGTTTCTTCTCTTAGTATATTCCCTACTTGAGCTCCATTTCTGGCCTTCTGTTTCCCCTTCCCCTTCTCCTTCCCCTACCTCTCCCTCTCCCTCTCCCTCTCCCTCTACCACAACCACTTCCCCTCGCTGCGGGCTCATCTACTAGCTCTGCCGCTGGAGCTACTACCTTGCGTCATTGTGTCTGTTAGGGTTTTGCCCTGATTTTCTTACTTTATTTGAATTTTATTTTTTTCTTAAAGAAAAATTAAAGCATTTCCATAATTGCTTTTACTTTTCCTAAAAGAAAAATATAATTCTCTTCCATATTTGGTTTATTCTTTCCTTAGAGGAAAAGTTTAGAGATCTATAAATTGAAGATCCATATCTTATAGCATAACACAATAGAATCCACAATGTAGACGTTTAAGAGTTTAGTTTATGGGGAGATTTATTCTCTCAATAGTTTTAATATTTTTCTTCTATATTAGTTTTCATATAATAATATTATGTTTTTAGTATAAGTTTTTGTTATCTGATTTATCATGTCTATGATTTGCAATTATAAGCTTCCGCATGACGCTCTAATCACTTTTGAACCCAACATTGTCTAGCATAAACCATCTATGTACCGAAGAATAAAAGAGGTTAGATACAAATTTAGATCGCTAGATACCAATTGGAATCAAGCCATAACACAAAAGAAGAAAGAAGAGAGTATTTTTCTTAAGTCATGTAGCCTCTTGCATAAAAGTACAAACCTCTCTGTACCGTTCAACAGGACTCTAATAGAATCGTTTTGGTACGACGAGATCAACGAACCTAGGGCTTTGATATCAAGTTTATCATGAGCCAGACCATCGTAAGTGACACCCACACTAACCCACTTGGTGGGAAAACCGACAACTAACCCAAGCTAACCCAAAACATCTTTCATAAAACCAAGTTCATAATAAATATAAAACACAATTTTCAAACAACTAATGATTGAGTCCCCATAAACTCAATTAATAGTCTAAGCAATTAAAGTTGAAAGGATCGAGTCTCCATAAACTCAACCCAATCATCAAAGGCATTTGTGCAGAAATAAACCCTTAAGAACGGAGAGTCATGATACATGTGAAGAAGAGTATTCTCTTTATTACATAGAGAAGTACTTAGCTCAGAGAACATGTCCTTTTACTACAAAACTTATAACTAACTGATTTACTTTAATTAACTAACAAACCAATACCCTTATTAATCAGGCTCAAGGAACTTGATATTTTGCACTTCTGTTCTTCTCTCAACACTTTCATAGTCATTACTATTGAAACACTTCAACATAGAAAACTTTCCATATTTACTTATATTTTAAAAGTAATTTTCATAAATGAAATTTTTTTAAAAGTACATTTTCGTTAATTGAAAAAAGAAAAACCTTCTTTAATACTGTCAACAAGTGATTTATCCACGTATTATTACTTGTTAGACACCAAACATGCTCACGTTACACATACATATTTAAAAATCCACCAAGAAACAAAATGATATACTATATTAGATATCTGAAAGTGGAATATCAGATCATTTAATCCATTTGTGAAAGCATCGTTGAAAACATTTTTCATGAAATAGTGCAACACAAAATACTAATACACAAAAAGACAAAAAGACAGTCTGATGCATAAAACATTTCATATTCACGTACGATTCAGAGAAGAATTATACTATTTAGAAGATAATTTATATTAATACAAACATTAATACCTAGTTTTACGACAACTTAAATTCTTAATTACTTATAGATTATTTGAAGAAAACTTTATCATAAATTAACAAATTATTTAAAATTCCAAAAAAATGGTGACTCCTTTTAGTGGTAAAATTAGTGGTGGCTGCTGGGGTTTCTTTCAAAGAAGACTTGGCTAGGAAAAGATGAACCACGTAGTGACGTGGATGTCACCATTTTTATTGTTTTCCACTTAAATATTAATCACTTTTAGCATTTAAATTTTTTTTTGTATATTGAATTTATGAGGGGTCACCTCTTTCTTGAATTTTAAATATACAAAGCATTACTATTTTAATCATTATCTACTCAAAAAGTTTTTTGACAAAATCCCTTGAATAATTATGGTTTTGAAATTTGCAAATTTTCTATTTAATACAAATAAATTAGAGCACCTTTTCAAGTTTTTTCTTTCTTTACGATAAACAACATATATCCCAAATGGGACGTAAGGAGGGTGAAGTATATTATATACACACATCTTATCTTTATTTTTTATTTTCGAAAGATTCTCGATTAATTATTAGTATGATTATCTTCATTCTTTAAAGAGAAAAAGGTCTGATATATTTCTCAACGTTGTCATTTAGAGTTGATATACCCCTCGTTATGAAAGTGACTCTTATATACCTTTACCGTTATAGAAATGATCCACATATACCCCTACCGTTACAAAAGGAGCTCACATATACCCTTCATCTAACGGAAGTGAAAAATATTAGTTTTAGATTTATTTTTTTGACTTTTAATTTAAGAAAATTCATTTAGGGGGTATATATGATCCTTCTAGCAAAGTCCAAGGTATATTTTAAAATATTTTTTTCATACATAAAATATTTTTTTGACTACTTTGATTATCAATATTTGAGATTCTTTTCTTTTTCTTTCATTCTTCCGTGTAAAGAAGAAAATGTAAAACTAATTTTTTTTCGGCTATATTGTAGTTTAATTTTTGTATTTGTAAAAGTAAATTAGTGAGGAGACAAGAAAATTAGTGAAACATAAATAAATTTGACCATCAAAATAATAAATTTATATTAGCCGTTGAAGCAAGTCGGTAAAAAAAATACGTGTAAGGAGGATCAAATATGCCTAAAACTTGTCATTTCTGTTAAATACGATACCCCATCTGATTTGATTGAACTCACGGATCCAATCCCAAGGAGGCTGCTAGTCTACTAACTAGGGTTAAAAGAGTTTACACCTAGGCATGAGATAAAGACCCGAGATGGAACATAGAGCAGCCTATTGCGCTAACAGTATGCATTATATATATTTTTCAAAAATATAATTTAAAATTTTTCAATTAAATTAATTTTTAACTTCTGTTAGAGGGAAAAGGTACATGTGAGCCATTTGTATAACAGTAGGGGCATATATGAGTCACTTTCATAACGAAGGGTATATCAGCTCTAAATAGTTAAGTTGAGGGGTAAATCAAACCTTTTTTCCTTCTTTAAATTTGAAAAAATGAATAATATTCATAATTTTTCTACCAACCCGCAACCTTCAGATTGAAGATAAGGTGCTTACCATCTAAGTAACACCCTCTTTCTTCATGTTTTTGATTACTTATATATATATTGTGTCCACAAGAAGTATTAATTTTTAAGATTATCATCTTAATTAGATAAGTAGGGTATGGTAATATTACATGGAATATTTGAGACCTCGTACTAAGAATTGTTAGGCAACAAAGATAATAGTGATGGCTATTTAAATATGCTAAATTAAACATCTAATAATATTAATTAAATTATAAATTACAATGAACTGCTTAATATACTTATCATTTTACTCATATTATTATTATTATTATTATTATTATTAAATATATATATATATATATATATATATATATATATATATA
>JAJOOF010063128.1:0-13686 GCA_029582545.1 Solanum lignicaule
GAGAGGAAAACAACTTGATAAAAGGTGGGAGTACTTACAGCATCACAAGAATTATGAGAAGCATGAGGCAAATTTTAGCACACATGGAGCAACGGATGAAGCAATGGAGATGACTTTTGGAGTAGCTCAGAAGTTGGAAAAGGAAAGTGAGAGGAAAGTACAGGAAGGGTCTAGAATAATGCTAGTCGTATTTCATTTATTATGGCCACTTGGCCGATTCATGATGTATTTCCCACTTTGTTAGAAACCTTTTTTATTTTAAATAAAATGGGCCAGGCCCGAAATTGATAAAAAAAAAATAAAAAAAATCAATAATACTTAAAAATAAATATGAAAGGCACTACAAATTATATTTAAAAATGCTTAAAATATCTTGAATATCGATAATACCATAGTTGGGTGTGGACGATCGACCACTTAAACTTCGAATCGACATTGTTCCAGTTAGTTGTTATGCTGCAACCCGCAATATCTAGTGTTTTTAAGAATGAAGATGCTTTAGTTTGAGAAATAGAAAATTGCAAATATTTTTCGAATTAGAAAACCTAGAAATTTTCAATGATTTTTATTCATCTACCTTGTTTGTGTATCGCCCTCTGCCCTGTTTTCAACTCTTGTTGAAGAGAAAAATTTGTTCTTGATCTTGATTATTTTGTGAAGTTCAGAAAATATTGAGTTTCCTTCTTGGTTTTGCTGAATATAAAAGATGATGGGACAGATTTGAGAGGGCAAAATAGGGAGATGGGAGAGAGAAAATCACTTTTTGGAAAAACAACATTAGTTTTTTAACTGGAATAGACAAAAGACTGAATTTTGTTATATTTTAAATACTAAAAGAATGTTTCTTGTTAACTATTATAGTACAAGGATGTAACCTAAGCCTTAGTCATAGTTAAGGGATGAATTTAGCCCAAAACTCAAAATTTTCTTCTAATTTAATTATTATATCCAACTCAATGTTATACCCATCCATTTAACCCATAAAATGCAAATTTTAATACTTTTATTTCATTATCACTTTCCCAAGGAGAAAATCATCTTCTTTAGAAATACTCGAGAGTTTTCTTTATTTACAGAAAATGGAACTCTACTCCTCTGTAGGAAACTGGGTCTGTTTTGGCAACCAAAGAAATGGAGAAAGAACTTTTAATTGTTCTGCTTCAGTTTTACTTGATTTGTCACCCCTTTGTTTTCCTCTTCCTCGAGTCCATGATGATGGTGAAGGGAAGGACAACAGTTTGGGTAGAAGGACATATTCCATATGTATATACAAATTGTTGAAATTGTTGAATTTAAGGTTACTATATTTATTTGTGAATTTTTGGTGTAAATTTTATATTTTTATTCATATTTTTCCTATTTTTTATTAATAAATTACTCATTTTCGGGATTTACCGAAAAAATAAAAATTAAAAAAAATTTGTTGAAATTGCTGAATTTAAGGTTATTATATTTATTTGTGAATTTTTGACGTTAATTTTATATTTTTTTCATTATTTTTTATTAATCTATTACTCATTTTCGGGATTTATAAAAAAAAATTAAAAAAATTGTTGAAATTGTTGAATTTAAGGTTAATATATTTATTTTTGACATTAATTTTATATTTTTATTCATATTTTTCCTATTTTTTATTAGTCAATTACTCATTTTCAGGATTTACCGAAAAAAATAAAAATTTTAAAAAATTTATTGAAAACGGGTCGGGTAGTTTATTTAAAAGGGGGATTGATTTATGGGTCGGATTATGTGTTTATGGGTCCAATTTTTTTAGGGGCATGATTGATTCCTTTTCAATTTCATATAAATGACATGTAGTAATGTCAAAATGACATGGCAATTCCATGTGGCATTTAAAGAAATGGAAAATGAGATGGATATGTCCAGCAGACCAACTAACGCCCATAAGGGCATATCTATGCGAAAAGCTGGACGGCGAGGGCATGAGTGAACCAAACTTTAAACAAGGATATATCTGGACTTTTTCGAATAGTTTAGGGGTATATTTGACCCTTTTCCCAAAATTAAATAAGAAATACAACTTTTTATTTTAGTTTCATTTAGTTACCAAAATACAAGTTTCCCAAAAAAAATTCATTAAAGGAATGGAGGCTATTTTTGTAAAACTTTTTTTTACGGAGGACCAAAATATCAAGATCAGTCCTTACGAGGGTCATTTGTGAACTTAACTTGTTGACCAAAAGTTACGAAGATTCAAACTACAAACTCATATAAGTATAAGATTTATTAATTCATATTTTTTTTCTTTTAAAATAAAAATAAAAAGATAATTATTTTCATAAGACGCAAGAATCTTTAAATTAATCTATATATATAATAATAAACATTGATATAGAAACAGTGACATGGTGTTCTCTAAGAGTATGAATTGGTAATTTTTTTGGCCTTTTCCTCTCATTTTTAAAATTATTTTATTTTGTCAAATCATTTCTTTAATTCATACATTTTCAATTACATAAATTTCACTCTTAGTTAATAATAGTAATATAATTCCTAGTTTTTCATATTCATAACTTTCAAATAATTAAATATACAAATTTATGACACCTTAAAATCACACTTATAAAAACCTCTTTCAAGACATATATGGTGATTATTTTATTTTTATTTCTCCTTATTCTTCATCGTTTGTCTCTTGATTGACCATTTTTTTTGTCTTCTTTGATCTAATTTTACAAAAGATAGATCTATAATGAATATTGTTAGACATTCTTGCATAGTTTAATTTTACGAGGTAAAATGATTGATATAATTATCACTTTTTTATGTTGCACTTAGGGGTGTTCATGGATTGGTTATTGGTTAAAATCAAAATAAAACCAATTTAATCGGTTTGAAAATTATTATAAGCAAACCAAGCCAAACCAAATATAATATACATTTTCTGTTTGGTTGTTATCAATTTTGATTTGGTTCGGTTTGGTTATGGACTTATGGTTATTAACCATACACAAAAAAATTAATAATGAATATTCAAAAGAGGGGTAAAAGACAACAATTCGTTCAAAACGAAAAATAGTTAGAACGACTAACATTACAAATATTCCAATTACTAAATTTAGTTTGAATAAAGTTTCAAAATTCACCATTTTGATCTAGAAGAAAGAGACAGTGACATTCATATTCCAACCAAAAAATTTCATACACTCATTGTAACGACCTTAACCATCGGTACTCAAAGACACTTCGTGCAAAATCCCAAAATCTTAGAAATGTGTTGCCAATTTAAAATTGGGTGCATGACATTTTTTATTTAAAAAAATTATTTTAATTGGGACTGACCTCAACCAGCATAGTGGGAAGCCCCTCACTATAGCGATGCCGCTATAGCGTCTGCATGAGAATCAAACCCTTAATAAAATGATTTCTTTTGTTTTTTCTTCCCATTTTCATGAAGAAAACAGGCAAGGGTTGCTCCAAAAATTCTCCTAAGCCACTCTTAGCTTAAAAACCATGGAGGGAAAAGATTCCAGCGCAGGAAGGGTTAAAACGAAGGAATTCCTGATCTACGTTCGATAGAATTTTCCCCATATAGCCAAAAGTTCATATTCAGAATTCTTCAACAGTCGTTTGGCGTCTAGATAGACTAGATTTTCTTAATTGAGTAGTTTAGACACGTTTTGAATTACATGATATTTTATAAATTGATGGGAGGTTTCTTGATTCATGTTAACTTTGAGTTTTCTTATTGTGGTGGTTTGATGGTAATTGTAAGGGTAAGTATCACAAAATTGTAGGGTTATAGTCATTTTTAGGACTTGTGGTAATCGAGGGAAAATAAAAGGAGTGGGAAGAGTATTAATTTATAGGTTTAGTGAGGTCGTAATTCCCAAGAACGAATGTTTACTCATAATGGGATCCAGTGTTGGGGTTATTGATATATGTAGGTGATGATTGTTTGTTTTTCGAGTTATGTAATGTATGCATGTTAACTGATATATAGTATTACTTGTGCAATGTATGTGAGGAAACTAAAAGGCTAATTGACATCATGCAGATAATCTCATGCAATGAACAGAGTGTGGTTATTCATAATGATTGTGATTGTGCATATTGCTTGAAATTGATGATTGACTCGGGTACCACGTCAGTACAAGATACTAACAGTTAAGTCGAATACCACGCTTGGTATGTACTAACAACGGTTGGCTTTGGACCTCTGGTACCATGTCGGCACACTAACAGTTTGTGTGTTGATTCCATGAGTGAACCAAATTTACTTTTTTCTAATGTGATTATTGCATGTTGGTCCATGAGTGATCGAGATTTGTATTTAAATGTTGGAATGGTTCTTGTATAGATCGGGATTCTGTGTTAAACATTGTAGATGATGTCTTAGGGTTCCTTGAATGGTCCGATTTACTCGAAAGGTGAGTTGGACTCAGATATGAATTTGTGCGTCATCATGTGAGACATGTTTCATGTATTTCATTAGGTCACGTAGATGACTGAGAATCTTATTCTTAGTTGATTTACATGGAAGTTGTATGTTTGTTAAAGTGGCCTATGAAAACATTCTAGGAAGTCGTCTTTCTTCTTCAGTCCTTTCGTGAGAACTAACCCTTGTAGTATGGGTTGAGTTCAATTGGTGTCTCTAAATTTCAATTGATAACAAAATACAAATTATAAGAATATGATCAATTGATCCTACATCAAAAAATGTACTCTAGAATTTAAACTCTAGGATAGCAATTCATGCATCAAACATGGCAAATATGGTTCTTTTCATTGCTAAAGTCTAGGCCTCTATTGACAGCAGATTGCTGGCTGTAATTTGGTCGACCTCGGACTCCCTATTTAACCTCTTATCTGGATTTATTCTGTGGTTCACTTCTAATGCAATGAAATCCCCGAACCAGTACCGCTATCCAATTGGAAAGAAGAGAATGCAGTCAGTGGTAAGCTTGTTAACAACACTGCAACATTCTGTGGTCCTTAATTTGCATCATATTATAACATTTCATATTACAGAAAGTGACTGCAGCACAGCTCCCATCACTCATCTGACTTTTTAGCACAAGTGCCATTTTCGATCGAGTATTCAACAAATTCATCAAGAAGACAAGGCCAAGCTCCTTCAGCATCATAGTTAGATAATGTCGCGTCCACAGTCTGTGTAACAAGTCATAGATACCAATATAATGTACTTCTTTTGAAATAAAAAAAAACTTGAAAGTTAAGAACAAAGTGTGAGATAAAAGGTTAAAGAGGGTGTGTCATAACTTACCTTTGCAAATTCCAGTAGCTGTAACCAAACATCACGTGAGATAGCCTTGTTATGCCGTTCCTGAATCAGGTGGTAGCAGCACGATACCACAAGAAGAAAGAACGAACAGAGGTGACTTATAGCATCCTCCATAACAGCGAAAACACTATAGTTGTTATGCGGAAATAAGAGCCAAGTAAATGCTGACATTAAGATAGACACAAATCAAAAGGGATGGGGAAACCAATGATCGTCCAGGATAACACGGCACGTTGTGATTTTCATTAAGCAGATAAACCGAATTTCAAACCTAACAAATTCAGTCAGCTGCCTGTACATAGATAACTTAAAAGACGATTACCCAAGGATTTTCCGTTGAATTACCTGGATAAACTGACACCATTGATCAATCAATGGCCACTCCAATTCCGCAAACAGCAAATGCCACAATGCAAGTGCTGTTTCCAACGCCAAAGTTTTCTGACCCTGAAAATTATATGGAAATATTCATGCACATGTTTACTAGATCAGATCTATAAACAAACTATCATTACCTAAAATATAACGAAGTAAGATAGACATATACAGCTGGCGTTTGTCACCCTGAAAAAGAGTACTGAAGGTATCTGGATCAGTAATTAAGTACCCACCTTCTCCTTTGCCCAATCGAAAGTAAAGTTGTAAATTTCACGGAAAGTATCTGGGAAGAGATAAAAAAGAAAGTCAAGGTATGGTATCCATGTTCAAATTTCAAATATCGAAGAACAATGGAATGTCTTTAACCAACAATGAGGAATTCCATGACAGGACAAACCTTCATCTTTCAACTGAGATCGCAAATGAGGGATTTTTTTCTTGAATTTCTCCATTGAATCTATTCTGCCATTCAGTTTACAGCTTCATCACTTTGACATTTGACATCTAAATATTATAGTTGCCAAGGTAAAAGAAATTCAAATATATAGAGGGGGGAAAGGCCTTAATGTAGGCTTACTCAAGAGACTGTACTCCACCAATAAACTCCTGCTTTGAGAATTCACAAATGGTCGCAGCTCTCAATTCCCACGAAAGTACCAACTGTAATTGAATGCCATTGTAAGTGAATCAAAGAAGCCATGTATGCTTTTTCAGATAGGTAACAAGTCCTAGGATATATTCTAGTAAAATCAAGTCTCTGAAAGAGGCAGAGAGACAAATAGGAAAGTAGACGAGAGGCTAATTTCACATACCATAACTATATCCTGAGGATCAACCTGACAAGAAAACAAAAAGTTTTACGTTACTCAGGCATCATCACAAAGAAATCATCATGAAGACACAATGAACTATACAATATACAACAGTATGTATACTATTGAAAGTGTTAAATCAAGATAGGATAGACAAACTACGAAACATTGAGTACAGTACACAACATTGCAGAGATTGCTAATACCATCAGATCAACCAATTGAGGTAAAGCACCTGAAGATCATTGCAGAGATTGCTAATACCATCAGCCATAATCATGTCAACATTCGGGTCTGCAAAATGGAAAAATATAATTCAGCCAGACGCTTTTGTTTATTGACAGACTATTTTATATATAGAAAACAATCATAACCTTTGTATTTATTGAAAAGCACCTCCCATCGGTTTTTCTCTATAGCTGCCTTAACATGTTCCTGGTTGTAGTATGCTTCTAATGCTCCTTCAAGACGCCAATCATTCGTCTTCATAGTCTGAATAGCCGATTTCTCACTGTGTATAAATTTAAGGATCAAGGGAGGTACGCTATGCTAATAAGGGCCTCTCAAATTAATCCACATAACTTTTTGACCAAATATAATAGAAATGCTTAAGGAAATTCTCTTATTAGAGGGCATATGACAAAATAAATGAAATGTAACTTTTATTCCAGTTATAGGCACAGAGGGGCTACAACAATTTGCTTCGTAGATCATGAAAACAATGTTGGCAATTTCCCTGAAACTTGAAATTCAAATGTTTCCTAACTTTAGTGTCATCATCAAGGTTCTAAGACATACTTCTATACGCCAAGGCTAACTCAAAGTATGCCAAAAGGAAACCATACAAAATCCCAATCATATATATAATGAGAAGCAAATATTTAAATTCACTGAGATTTAGTGTTACCTTGACCCAGTAACAGACATGAATTGCTGAACTTTCTCCTTACGTGCAAACCCCAGCTTGTTCTGCAAAGCAAATGACATTAATTAAATTTAAAAAGATTGAAATTAACACATGTATTTGTAATCACTAACTGAAAAAAAATCATCAATAATTAGAACACACCATTTTTACGAACAACGATTAAATGTTCTTTCTTTTAGAAGATGATGATAGTAAGTATTTTCAATTCCTCTCTCAGTAATTCGTTGTCACAATTTCTTTCTTTTTCTTCTCTTATTTTGGGACTCAAAATGCTTATAACAAATGGAAAAAGCCATAAATTATGGCGAGCGAATGGTTTTCTTCAATAAAAGGCGAAAGAATAGTTCCCTTGTGTTTACAACATATTCAAAAAAAAAAAAGTTTTGGACAGTTAAGTTTGTTACAAAATGAACACTGTTGATCTCTGTCAAATATACTGCTCACTCCATCCAACAATAGTTATCAGCTATACTATTTTGGAATGTCCAACAATATTTATCGACTTTATGAAATCAATAGATAATTTTACTCTTAGTTCCTAATTTGCCCTTATCATTAATTATAATTATTTCTTTATTACATTTTTCAAGACATTATATCTATTATATTCAAAGGGTAATATCGTAAATTACTCTACTATTTATAGTTTCTTAAGAATTGTATAAAGTAAATAGTGGACAACTATTGTTGGATAGAGAGTATTTTATCTATCCGTACTATATTAAAAGCATGAATACAGTTAGTGATGGTTTTTTTTTTTGAAATTTTTTCCCTTCATTAAAGATTTTTGCTTTAGATAAAAATCGATTTTTTTCACCATTTTTCTTCGATTATTATAGCAATTATTTTCTTCATTAAAATAACCTACAATAAACAAACTATTTTTCTCAAATTATTATTTTATTATCTTTACCATATTTACAACTTTGAATTTAACTAAAATTCTAATTATCAAATTTATTCTTATTTGAACTATGTAGAAAGTCCTAAAATGAAAAGAACTTTAAAATAAAATAATATTTTACCTTATAAGAATCCTTCCTAATTTTTTTTACTTATTCCTAAGAGGTAAAAAAGAGAACAAACAAATATTTGTTGTATAAGAGGACTGAAACAATGTTATTCACTTAATGAAATATTTATCAAATTAGTCGGGAAAAGAGTATAATAGAACAACAATTTCTAATATTTAATACTTTAAATTAACTAAAATTGTACTTCTTAAGACCTTCATTATTTGAATTATATTAATTTTTTTAATATTTTACACTTTAAAATTAATTATAATTAACAAACGCAAGCTTCAAGTATGGTATATTCCCTTTCATGTTATTGCAAGTTTTATTCTTTTTGCGGGTATTCTTAATTTTAATGTGTATTTATTAGGGGAATTTTTGCTAATAGCCACTATAATAAGCTTAATTTATGGTCCATTGTTGGTTATTGTTTTTCTTTATTTAGTCGTTAGTATTTCAATTGACTTAGTCATTAGCACGTAAGTAGTTGGTTGAATATAGATAGCAGAATCCTTTCAGTTTGTTAGTAGTTGAGTGATAGTAGGAGTTAGTGCTACCTTATTTTAAGTTAGTAAACCTCTATTTAAAAAGAGTTAAATTGTAGTAAGTCGACAAATGAAAATTTGTGCCTATTGAATAGAGTCCAAGTTTGTTTTCTCTCCAAGTTTAAGTTTTCTGTTTTTCCATCAGTGGTATAAGCATCAATTTGGTGAGAGAAATACTAAAAGAAATTGCAGCAGCAACGTGTGAATCTATGGCTTCAGAAAACTTTGTGCAAGCAGTCATTCCTCGCTTTGATGGTCACTATGATCATTGGAGCATGTTGATGGAGAATTTTCTAAGATCAAAGGAGTACTGGCAAGTGGTTGTGGATGGCATACCAAAACCAGCAGAAGGCATAGTAGTGTCAGACGCACAAAAAGCAAAAGCACAGGCAGCAAAGTTGAAGGACCTCAAGGCGAAGAATTATCTTTTCCAAGCAATTGAACGTTCAATCTTGGAAACTATTCTTTCTAAAGATACTTCTAAGCAGATTTGGGACTCCATGAAGAAGAAATATCAAGGATCGACGAGGGCAAAGAGGCAGCAGCTTCAAGCACTTCGTTCGGAGTTCGAAACTCTTCGAATGAAATCTGGAGAGTCAGTTAGCGACTATTTTTCATGGGTGATGACAGTCGTCAACAAAATGCGGATCCACGGCGACAAGTCAAATGAAGTTACAATTGTTGAAAACATTCTTTGGACCATGACACCAAAATTTAACTTTGTTGTTTGTTCTAATGAAGAATCTCATGATATTGATTTGCTTTCAATTGATGAATTGCAAAGCTCTTTGTTAATTCACGAGCAAAAATTCACTCAACAAGAAAAGGAGGAGGTGGCATTGAATGCCTCAACAGATGATCCTTCTGGAGGACAAGGGTACAACAGAGGTAATGGTAGAGGCAGAGGCAAAGGTAGAGGTCGGGGCTATAGTGGAAATCATCAGCAAAGTCACTATGACAATCAAGGCAGAGGAAAGGGACGAGGTGGCTACAACTCAAAGTCATTAGACAAGTCTAAAATTGAATGTTACAGATGCCACAAGTTCGGTCATTACAAATCAGAATGCCGAACATATTTGTCTAAGGTGTGTGGAGAAGAATCTAATTTTGCAGAACAAGAAGAAGAAGAGATATCTTTGTTGATGGTTTTCCACATGAAAGAGGAAACAAATAAGAATTTATGGTACCTCGAATCCGAATGCAACAATCATATGAGTGGAGATAAGTCAGTTTTCTCCGCCTTGGATGAATCTTTTCGAGATAGCGTGAAGTTCAGGAACAACTCCAAAGTCGCGGCTATGGGAAAAGGGCAGGTTTTAATTCAGACCAATAGAGACTACTCCCAAACAATTGTTGATGTTCTTTTTGTTCTAGATTTGAAGACCAATCTTCTGAGTATTGGCCAATTGCAAGAGAAGGGATATGAAATTTCTATAAAAGATGGATTTTGTAGAATTCAAGATGCCAAACTTGGATTAATTTCTCAAGTTAAAATGACTAGAAACAGAATGTTCCCTCTATATCTATTCAATATTCATCATACATGTTTCTCTGCCAAATTAAAGGATACGGCATGGTTGTGGCATTTCCGTTATGGACACTTGAATTTTAACGGATTGAGAACGCTACATCAAAAGAACATGGTGAATGATCTTCCTCAAATTACAGCCCCTTCAGAAACTTGTGAAAATTGTGTTGTTAGAAAACAACCTCGCTATCCATTTCCACAAGGCAAATCTTGGAGAGCAAAGGCATTGCTGGAATTAGTGCACTCAGATCTCCGTGGACCAATAAATCCAAATTCCAATGGTGGTAAAAGGTACTTCATAACCTTTATTGATGACTTCAGTCGAAAAACATGGGTGTATTTTTTACACGAAAAGTCTGCAGCTTTTGATGTTTTTAAATGTTTTAAAGTACTTGTCGAGAAAGAAATGGGTAGTCCATTGAAAGCTTTACGCATTGATCGTGGAGGAGAGTTAAATTCTCAAGAATTTATAATTTTTTGTAAGGAAAATGGAATCAAACGACAACTTATAGCAGTTTACACACCTCAACAAAATGGTGTTTGTGAGCGGAAGAATTGTACAATCCTCAACATGGTGCACAACATATTAACTAAGAGTGGTATCTCAAAAAGTTTTTGGCTGAAAGCTGTTGATTGGAGCATTCATATTTTAAACAGAAGTCTAACTTTATCTGTTCAAAATATGACTCCAGAGGAGGCATGGAGCAGGCAGAAACCAAGTGTTGACCATTTTCGAATCTTTGGATGTGTGGCTTATGCACATGCTCCAAATCAGAAGAGGATCAAACTAGACGATAAAGGAGAAAAATGCATTTTTCTTGGTGTTAGTAATCAATCTAAAGCTTATAAGTTATATTATCCTAACACCAAGAAGAACGTCATTAGTCCTGATGTAATTTTTGATGAAGATGCTACCTGGTCATGGAAGGACGAAAGGGATCAGCAGCTCCTTCCAGTAGCCTTTGAAGAGGAAATACATCAGCAATTGGAGGAAACAGAAAAGCCGACATGTGAAGAAACTCCATTAACGGGAGTAAAGAAAGATTAAGAGAGAGTTAAGAGAGACACTAAGAGAAAAGAAGAAAATAATGTTCATTCATATATTTCCTATAAACTAACATCCTATATATATATACAGATAGTTAGGCATAAATGCCAGCTGTTATTTTTCTAACTAACTAGATTCCTTTCCTAACTAACTTCTTATTCACTAATTAACTAACAAACTGAATATATGACTAATACAAGCCTTTCAACACCCCCCCCCCCCCCTCAAGCTAAGAATTGGAAAATACATTTTTCATTCCAAGCTTGTCAATTAGTGCTTCATATTGTGGTTTGCACAACCCTTTAGTAAGTAAATCTGCTTGTTGTTCTCTTGTTCCTAAGTGTTGTGTTTGAATGAGTCCTTCAAGTATCTTCTCTCTTACAAAGTGGCAATCTATGTCGAAATGTTTTGTTCTCTCATGAAAAATTGGATGAGTTGCTATTTGAATAGCAGCTTTGTTGTCACAGAATAGCTTTACAGGCAACTTAACATTTATTCCCAATTCCTTGAATAAGCCTTTTAACCAGACAATTTCAGCCACTGTAGTAGCCATACTCCTGAACTCTGCTTCTGCAGAACTCCTTGAAACTGTGCTTTGCTTCTTTGACTTCCAAGACACCAATGCACCTCCCAGCTTTATTATGTAGCCAGTTACTGACCTTCTTGTTTCTACACAAGCTCCCCAGTCTGAGTCACAATAAGCTACTAGTTCATTTTCCTTATTGCTTGGCATAAACAATCCAAGACCTGCTGTCCCCTTTATATATCTCACTACTCTAAGTGCTGCTTCCATGTGAGATAGTTTTGGTGAGTGCATGTATTGACTAAGAACTTGAACTACAAAAGCTATATCAGGCCTAGTCATAGTTAAGTATAGCAACCTTCCTATTAATCTCTGATATTTTCCACAATCATCAAGAAGTATGTCTTCTGTACTATCCTTCTTTCCTGTGCATTCATCAAACATAATAGATGTCAACTTGTGATTGAACTCCAAGGGAGTAGATGAGGGCTTACAACCTGCTAGTCCCAACTCAGACACAAGTCCTAGTGCATACTTCCTTTGATTCATAAGTATACCTTCTGCAGTTCTAGAGAACTCAATCCCAAGGAAGTATTTAAGTTCTCCAAGATCTTTCATTTTGAACCTGTGTTGCAGCTCTTCCCTTATTTGTTGTATACACTGTAAACTACTTCCAGTGATCAGAAGATCATCAACATATACCAGAATAACAAGAAGCTCTTTTCCTATATTCTTTGTAAAGAGTGAGTAATCATAGTGAGACTGTAGAAATCCCATATCAGTTAATGCCTCTGTAAGTTTCAAATTCCATTGCCTTGGTGTCTGTTTTAGTCCATATAAGGACTTATGAAGCTTGCAAACCATGTGTTTCTCCCCCTGATTTGCAAACCCTTCAGGAATCTGCATATAGACTTCCTCAGGAAGATCTCCTTGAAGAAAAGCATTGTGCACATCCATCTGAAATATAAACCAACCACAGGAAGCAGCTATAGTCACTACTGATCTCACAGTAACCATCTTGGCTACTGGTGAGAAAGTTTCAGTATAGTCTAGTCCTTCCTGCTGATTGTATCCCTTAGCCACTAGCCTGGCCTTATACCTTTCAACCTCCCCAGAAGCTTTGTATTTGACTTTGAAGACCCACTTGCAACCAATAGGGACCCTTGCAAAAGGAAGAGGAACAATAGACCATGTATCATTTTCTTCTAGAGCAGCAATTTCAGCCCTCATAGCATCCACCCATTGAGGATCTTGACAGGCTTCCATGTATGTATGAGGCTCAACAATAGTGGAGTATGCAGCAAGTGAGGCCCTGTAAGTAGGAGATAATTTGGAGTAGGAAACATACTGAGACATAGGATATATACATGCATTTTTGGCACTATGAGTCATATATGAATCCAACCAAACAGGTGGCTTAGATTGTCTAGAGGATCTCTTGAGTGGAGCTAATGGTGCTGCCACATTAGAAGGAGGCTCAGATTGTATAGGAGAAGTCATTTGAGCAAGTATAGACCTATTTGGATATGACACAGATGTATCAATAAGTGAGATATCAGGTAGATCAAGAATAGGAAACAAATGATCTGGAGAAGACTGAAGATCCTTGAAAGGAAAGACCTCATCTTTAAAAATAGTATCC
>JAJOOF010063129.1:0-17200 GCA_029582545.1 Solanum lignicaule
GTATGCAGCAAGTGAGGCCCTGTAAGTAGGAGATAATTTGGAGTAGGAAACATACTGAGACATAGGATATATACATGCATTTTTGGCACTATGAGTCATATATGAATCCAACCAAACAGGTGGCTTAGATTGTCTAGAGGATCTCTTGAGTGGAGCTAATGGTGCTGCCACATTAGAAGGAGGCTCAGATTGTATAGGAGAAGTCATTTGAGCAAGTATAGACCTATTTGGATATGACACAGATGTATCACTAAGTGAGATATCAGGTAGATCAAGAATAGGAAACAAATGATCTGGAGAAGACTGAAGATCCTTGAAAGGAAAGACCTCATCTTTAAAAATAGTATCCCTACTTACAAAAAAAGATTTACAGGTTAAGTTATACAAAACATAACCTTTCTGAGTGGAAGAATAACCCATGTGAACAGCTGGAATAGCTCTAGGTGCAAACTTGTCTAGTGTCTTAGGATCTGTAGCATAGCATAGACTCCCAAATACCCTGATATGATGAAAACTAGGTGATTGTCCAAACAACTTTTCAAAAGAACTATGACCTTTTAGCAACAGAGAAGGCAACCTATTTAGAATATAGACAGCAATGGTTACACAGAATCCCCAAAACTTTAGGGGTATACCAGCTTGAAATCTTAGTGCTCTAGCCATGTTAAGAATGGATCTATGTTTCTTCTCAACCACTCCATTTTGTTGAGGAGTGTAAACACATGAACTCTGATGCAAAATGCCATTTGTCTTGAATAGATCATTCACTTGAGAATTAAAAAACTCTGTCCCATTATCTGTTCTTATACACTTTACACCTAGACCAAACTGAGTTTTCACCATGCACAAAAAATTCTTTAGAACAACTACAATATCTGATTTGGTATGCAGTAAAAATACCCAAGTATACCTAGACATATCATCCACTAGTGTTAAAAAATATCTCTTGCCATCATAATTAGGAACTCTATAAGGCCCCCAGACATCACCATGCACAATATCGAAAACTGAAGCAGAACTGGATATACTGGTAGGAAAAGGCAGTCTTGACTGCTTAGCAATTGGACATACAGAACAGTTATGATCATGTATAGGTACAATGTTTATACCTTTTATTCTACTGAGCACTTTTAAAGGGGCATGCCCAAGTCTCTTATGCCATAGGGTAGTTACAGAACTAACAGTAGAAGTAAAAATAATAGGACTAGCTCTTGTACATGAAGCTTCAGTTGCACAGCCTTCAGAAGAGTCTTGACCATGTGGAAGATTTGTTGTGATATCAGTATTGAGTATATAAAGTCCTTGATTCTCTTTACCAATCCCCAGGACCCTCCCATTGAAGAGATCTTGAAAGATGCAGAAGTCAGGAAAAAACACAACAGCACAGCCCAATTGTTTTGTTAGTTGTGAGACAGATAGAAGATTATACTTGAACTCAGGAATAAACAACACGTCTTTCACCATTTTGTCTTTCAAAACCAATGATTCACTAGCATGACTAATAGAAACATGATCACCAGTGGGCAAATTTACTTTCATATTACCCTTAACATCAAGATTTTTGGACCGACTCATTAAACTAAAATTGTGAACCATATGGTTAGAAGCACTAGTATCTATGATACAATTAGCATGAGTCATATCAGTCATGAGAGCTGTGATAATACCTGATGTATCTGATGTACTTGCAGTAGCCACGTTAGCCATTGTGTCCATCTCTTTGCCCTTGCCTTTTCTGAGCATCTGTAAAATCTGATTATATTGTTCATGTGTGAACATTGACATTCCATGTGTGCTCTGTGCACCTGCTGAGGTAGAATTAGTGGAAGAATCATATCCTCTAGCATTTGAACTTACAGAAGAGTCAAACACCCCTGAGTCACTGCTAGCAGAAGCATTGTTTGCATGAGAAGGTGTTCCTCCTTTTTTCTTAGGGTAACCATGAAGCTTGTAACATGTTTCTTTAGTGTGTCCTTTATAGTGACAAAACTCACAGTAGAGTTGTGGTCTTCCAGTAGAGTAATTATTCCTTCCATCACCATAGTTCCTATTTCTATATCCACCATTGTTCCCACCATTCATCTGACCCTGAAGATGTACCACTGTTATTGTAATATCCACTATTCCCAGATTGAGAACCAAGAGTCATTATGTTACTCAGAAGTGTTGTTTCTGACAAAACTTCTATAGAGGAAGAACCATTGCTCGCACCATGCATTCTTTGACTCTCAACATTGATTATCATAGCATAAGCTTAATTAACATTTGGAACAGGAATCTACATCAGAACCTGACTTCTAGCATGTGCATAAGACTCATTAAGACCCATCAGAAACTGCCATAATTTTTGAAATTGAAAGTGTTCTGCGTATTGTTTAGATTCAGGACAAGCACAAGAAGGAAGAGGGATAAGTGTTTCAACTTCATCCCAAAGTTCTCTTAACCTAGAAAAATAGGTGGACACAGAAGTGGTTCCTTGAGACAATGTAACTATTTCTTTATGAAGATAAAAGGCCCTAGAAGCATTGACCTTGTCAAATCTTTCACGAAGATCTTCCCATACTGTATGAGCATCAGATCCATAGATCACCGTGCTAATTAAACTCTTAGATACAGTATTCATGATCCAGCCTAGAACAATAGCATTACACCTATCCCATACAGCATTTAAAGACTCAGAATACATTTCCTTTTTACATGTTCCTAGTAGAAATCCTAACTTGTTTTTTCCAAGTAACACAAGTTTCAAGGATTTGCTCCATAAAGAATAGTTTTCAGAACCTAGTAACTGAATCGAAATTAGAACAGAACCTTGAGTATCCGATGGATGAATGAACAGAGGATGATTGTGATCAATTGGTCCTGGAATTGCACCTGGAAGTTGTTGACCTTCAACTGGTGCAACTTCGTCTGTAGCAGATGGCATAATTGACCAAGAATTGATCTTCAAACACTGTAGAAATATACTCGACCTTCAACTCAAGAAGAATCTAATCAATCTACAACCAAGAACTTGAGAAATTAACAGAAGAAAACTGAGAATCCCCAATGCTCTGATACCATGTGAAGAAACTCCATTAACGGGAGTAAAGAAAGATTAAGAGAGAGTTAAGAGAGACTCTAAGAGAAAAGAAGAAAATAATGTTCATTCATATATTTCCTATAAGCTAACATCCTATATATATACATATAGTTAGGCATAAATGCCAGCTGTTATTTTTCTAACTAACTAGATTCCTTTCCTAACTAACTTCTTATTCGCTAATTAACTATCAAACTGAATATATGACTAATACAAGCCTTTCAACACCCCCCTCAAGCTAAGAATTGGAAAATACATTTTTCATTCCAAGCTTGTCAATTAGTGCTACATGTTGTGGTTTGCACAACCCTTTAGTAAGTAAATCTGCTTGTTGCATGACAATTGTTCTTTTATTGCACCCTGAATATGATAATATGGATTACAAAAAAATGGATTTTATGAACTAAAATATGTAGATTGAAACCAAGGGAATTAAGTGCAAGTCAATTATTCTTTTATTGCATCTGAGACCCTCTCCTTTCCTTTCCCGAAAAAGAAACATGTCTACTCCCACTCCGGTCACGAGTGACCCTTCCTCCGTCTCGGTTGTTTCTTCTACGGAGCCTGCTACAGACTCCGTCGACAACGTCGTTTCTGCTACGGTCACCTTTCGTCGTCCTCCCTTATTCTAGGACCCTCCCCAACCCTGCGATCGTCCTTGCAACAATACCACTTGCTCTGTTTGCAAGTTGGTGTACTCTGCCGGTAACATTGATAGTCAGGGCGGCATCGACTGCCGATTTCTCTCGGAGGGAGGAGCTGATGTTAATGTTTCCTATACTACAGAGTTTCAAAATCTTCTTGACTTGAGCTATGGAGGAGATCCGAAAATGGTCAAATATAATTGGGCCGCCGCCCAGGCTAAGGATGTGGGCCTTGGTATGAAAATATGTGAGGGTATCGTTCAATGTCTCAATATTATTGGCATATGTTTTGGATTTTGCTGCTGCATTTGAATGCTAATCTGATCGGGCAGTTTGATGAAGAGGCGGTGGTGTTTTCTGTTAAGCTAGGTACTAACTAAAATAATTAGGGGCTAATCAAAGAATACATAAGACTTCTCTAGTATATGGGGATGTCTTTATTTATCTTCTTTTTGGTGTCTTACGTTTGTATTACTAAAATTTTCCTTTGTTTATCTGCTTAACGAGTCTCTTTGGAATTTATTTATATTTATATTGATGAGTCTCTTTGGAATTTATTTATATTTATATTGATGAGAAATATCAAATGGAGTAATCTTGAAAGCACTTGTTCTATTTGCAAGTTGGTATTGTAGACAATAAAATTTGGGTTGAGGAAACAACAATCAAGAATGGAAAAGTATCGCAACAATCATATTTATTGATTTAAAGTGCGAGTGTTACAATCTATGATTCCTTTGACTTCGCCTTTTTCAAATATAAATTCAAAGCTCTTGAGCTTGATCTTTTGTTTTGAACTTCAACTTGATCTTGAATTGGATCAATAACTTGATTCTCAATAAATGAAATCTGACAATTAATTTGTGATGAAAATTTTTCTTTTTTAAAAATAATACGATAAATTTTCCACCAAAAAAACTAGATATATGTAAATAATAGTATTTTTTATTCATTCAGCTAGTAGTAATTTCATATCTATTGCGAAATTTTTAATTTGAAAAATTCAGAATGCTCAACTCACCTCTAGCTATTAATCCTTAACACTCCTTCGTTTCTTCCCAATCATCATGTCACAACCCAATCCGACTATTGTTACAATGGAACTACGACCACCATTACAAACGTTATCAGACATCATGTTGTAGCCCAATCCGGCCACCGTTATGATGAAAATCCGAACACCATCATGTCACGGTTCAATCCGACCACTGTTGATGATGGGTGCTCTTATTGGTTGGATGATGGTGGTGGTGGTCTTTCTGTTTCTGTTTCTATTACTGTTACTAACTAGGCACTGAGGTCTATTTAAAAAATTAAACAAAATAGTAGTATCCTGCCTTTATTTTGATAATTATCTTCTTTTTTTGTGTGTTTGCTAATTATGATTAGTTAAAATATTGGTAAAGCTTCTCCTCTTCTTTCCTTTTTAATTAATTTGATTATTTAGTTAAAATTGCTAATTAACAATGTGTTGGTAAAGTTTTTTTTATTGTACTACTGTTGGCCATGCACAAAAATACAGACCATTGGACCCATTTAAAATAAACAATAATATGTTAGTTTGTATTAATGCATCATTCCCTTCTAAATTTATTGTTATATGGATTCAATTTCAATAATCTTTAAAATTAAAATGAATTAAATGAATTTAATATTTTATAATTAGAATCTAGATATTCCAATATACAAAAAGTATTGAGAAAAATTACAACTTTTCTTATGTCAAGTTGAGGAAAAATAAATCTGAAAATGTATTGATCAATAGCTTAATTCTGAAGAAATGAAATATGGCAACTAATTTATGATGGATTTTTTTATTTTTTTTTAAAAAATATTATAAATTTCCCACCAAAAAAACTAGATAGATGTAAGTAATATTTTTTATTCATTCACCTAATATTAATTTTATATCTATTGGAAAAATTTTAATCTGAAAAATTCAGAATGCTCAACTCACCTCCAGTATTCTATATTTGGCTTCCCAGCCCCATTGTATAAAATGGATACATGCATAAGACTAATTAAAAGATTAGTAATTTAGTAGTAGAAAGAAGAAACAACACTGCATCTAATTACGGCGACCATAATGGTAATTGGTAAATGAGAAACTTGATTAAAATCCATACAGTTTCGTTCTCGAAAATAAAAATGTGACAAATATTTTAAAACGGATGAATGTAATATCTACAATCTACCCCAAGTGTTTTAAGCTAAAGATATATGTTGAGAAAGTAAATCAATTAAAATGTAACTGAAAGAAGCGTTTAAAAATCAATTTTAAAGTGTGAGCTAGAACTATAATAGGGGTTAGTTTCTAATAAGTCTAACCCAATTGTTGTCTCTCTTCATTCTTTCTTCTCCTTCCCCTTTCTTCCATCTGCCATTTTAATTTAATTTGTGTTTCCTTCTTTCAAATCCAATGTTTAAAAATTCATTTTCTTGTCTTATTCAAGGCTAATCACGTAATCGCTATTGAATATTGATTGCAAATCGTTTCATGATGTGGATGCGGATGAATATTGTATGCAAATTCCTACCTTGCGGCATTAAAATTTCAAAAATATAATACAAGACTTGTTAATATAGTTCTAAACTTATTTTGGTGAAGAAATGGAAAAGAAATCTGCTATGTAATTTTGGGGGATTTGAATCTTCATTTAGCTGTTATTTTTGGGTTTCAAGCTTTCATTTAAAATCCATATTTATTTATCATACGTGCTGCAATTTAGCTGTTAAAATGCAGATTTTAAAAGTCGTCTTATTAATTAGTGTAATTTAGTTGTTTTTTTGCCAAGTTAAGTGCTTTACTGTTGTTTTTGGAATTGAATGCTGTTTTTTAAAGAAAGAAAACATAGGAAGAAGAAAGAACAGAGGAAGGCTGTCGGTGAAAACGGGTTTGGGTATTGGGTTGGATGAGGATTTTTTATTTGATAAAAAAATTAGGTGGACCAATGAAAATTGGTTATTTGTTTAGTTAAATTTCATGTCATATTTCTGTTAACTAAAGAGCATTTTTGAACCTAAAAAATAATGTCAAGGGAATTTTTAAACCAATAGGTGGAAGGAGGGTATTTTTGAACCATTTCTAATAGGTTGAGGACATATTTTACCATTTTCCCTTATTTTTATTCCCTAATATTCGCGTGAATTAGTGATTGATAACATTTCATGGCTAAACTATAAAAATTTCTTTGTTCATTTCATTTAGCTACGGATTAGGGATAGATTGATTAAAATTACCATAAATTCCATAGCTAATTCCATAATAGTTAAACAATAAAAATTTCATATTAACCTCATTTAGCTATAGATTAGTGATGAATCAATTGAAAATTGCTGATAAATTCCATAGCAAAATTCCATATTTTCTGATAGTGAATTTTCATCTAACTAGGGATCATTCAGTGAAATCTTAAGAACATTGGAATGACAATTAGTTAATTAATTTCCATTTTATTCAAATTTTATAAAATGTAAGGGAGAAAAGTTACGAGAATTTTAACTATAAGATCTAGCGCAGAAGGAGAAACAAAATATCAATCTCCAACCCATACATTTTGATGAAGTTGGAATAAAGATAAGATTAGTGCATAAACATATAGTATCAAAATTATATATAAGATCATAAATCGTCTGACTTGAAGTACCTATGTACTATTGAAAAATTAAAATGATAGTATCATATATCGCATGAACTCATGTCATAAAAAAGTAGAGAGTCCATATATAATTAATCATTAGACTTCATATTGATAGTATAACATTAATACATCCATCCTCTTATAAAATTTGAGCTTCTACTGCCTGCCTGGATGATGAGTATCATAATCTAAAGATAAGTAAATCAAAAATTGGAGATAAGTACACCTAAAGATAAGTAAATCAAGAATTGGAGTATTTTTTTTTTTTTAAGAATGGAAGGATTATATTTAGTTATTAGCAAGGTTTATCTATATAAAAGTGGAACTAGTCTATGAGATATAGTTCTAGTCACATCTCTTTCGAGAGCATTTGTTAAAAGAGAAGGAGATGTTGCAAAAACATAAGGCTGATTTCAGTTCATATGTGGATCCTTCGTTGTCCTTCCGTATTTAGCTAATAAGTTTGCTACTATATTGGCCTCCCTCGGGATGGGCTTCAGATATGATCCTTACAGTTGTAGGATTAGCGACCTGCAATCCGCGTAGATATTGGTGTGTATGAAGAAGAAGGAGTTAAACAATTCATGAAAGAGATGGTACCAATCACTCATGAGAGGAATTAGGTTTCTGTATGATGAATTGTAAGCAATAACGTAAAGAACACAATATTTTTCATGGAAAACTTCCTCGCTCAAGGGAATAAAAACCACGACCTACATTGTGTAGGATTTCAGCAATCAAATTTCACTAAATTCAAGAGCGATTTAAGATTACAAAGGATTATCTAAAGGAAAATCTCCAAGAAGATTAATTTTCTTCTTGTCACGAAGCTCACAACTTCACTTGATCATTTCAATTTAGGATTTATTATAATTCAATAACAACCCTAGAACAATATCAATTACATCAGAAAGAAAACACACTTCACTTTGTCATAGTGTTGAACTTGATTCTTCAATATCTTTGTCTATCATCAAAACTTCATATTTCTGAATTTGTGCATTCCATCAATTCAAAATACCAAACTTGAATACTGCAAGTTCAAATCATCTCCTTTTTGTTTCCTCTGAGATAAGGAAAAAAAGCGCAACCCCTGTAAAATAAAATAAAATAAAAACATAATTTAATTGAATACAAGTGCAACATATGAAGTTGTAACTAAATTACTTGAATCTGCAGAAATGGAATGTTGGTTTGATTCCTTGAACAACAAAAAGTCCATCTTCATTTATGTCGCAGATGACTTTCGCATATTTTACTAAGTGAATTGGAAGAAAGTAATATCCTATATAAACACCATCAATATAGACCATTAACAATGTAGTCGATACAAATTCATCTTCATCATTAAGAATCGTAGCGTCTCGATGGATGAAATTCTTGGAATTCACTTCCTTCCATCCAAATTCTTATAATTCTTTCAAATTTGTCGGGTCGACCTGGAGGAACCCAAACTCTAATTTCAATATCATCGTTGCACCCATTTTCTATAACTGTAAGCTTAGCTCCCATTAATTTGCGTGATCAGTGCTCGTGTGCAGTGTATGTATTTAGTGCTTGTGTAACGGAAGTGAATTATGAGAGTGAAAACTTTGTTATAATATATAGGGGTGTAAAATTGACTTAAATATTTTATATAAACTTTAAGAATGGAGAACTACTCCCTCGGTCCCTTTTTACTTATCAAATTTTGACTTGACACACCTATTAAGAAAATATTGATTGCTCTAGTAAGTTTACCATTTTACTCGCTATATTTTTCAAAGACATATTTCACTTAATGTTAATAAATTGAGGGTATAATATGTAAAAAAAAAAATTGTCTTTTCTTAATTTGTAAAAAATTGAACAAGTAAAAAGAAAACGGGGGAGTATAAGGTATGCGTATACAAAAACACATATCAAATTAAAGGTCAAATATGGAGTATCAAAAGAACATGTCAAATTAATCATAATGGAAATGAAATTTCAAGATAACGTTTAGGAAACATCCAAGCAACTTAAGCAGTGATTTATCTTACAAAACTAATCATTAGTTTATGCACTTTTTTTCATTCTTCTTGTTGAAGCAGTAATTATAAGGCAAAGAAAAAACAAAGAGTAAGTTGAAAATTTTGCTCTTGCATATCTTTAATTTGCTTTTATACTTTTTGTACGTACAACAGTACTCACTTTCACTAATTTGATGCTTTAATTTCCTTCATTAATTCCTTGGTCAACAAGCAACAAATATGGAAAAATTAAAGCTTGAATAGGGGTGGCAATTTCAATCCATTTTAACTCAATCCATATTCAATTCATCCAAATCCGATCCAAACCATCCATTTGCCACCCCTAAGCTTAAACAAAGAAAAGAGAATGAGAAAGGATTCTCTTAAAGTTGAGGAAATTACAACATCACAAGAGATTCATCAAGTAAGGATACATAATATGATTATTAAGCATATATACTATTAACGTAAAATAACAACCTTTATATTACTTGGCATATACTACTATAAAAAATATTGCATTTAGCTACGAACTTCATCATAGGTCTGTCACTATTTTGCTTGTAGCTGACGAAAATCTATTTTTGGAGATAATTATAAGTTCTACTAGTACTCATAAGGAGTCTCCTATTTTTCTTATCACAAGGCCAGAGCTTTTCCTTTCCGAACAGCCTCTGAACACTGTCACACTATAAAAAATAGGATCACAACGTTAGTATGGTTGTTTAGACACCAAAATCACATAAAATAGAAACGAATTACCAATTTCGAAGTCAAACCAGAATTGTGGAACCCGCGCCAGAATCTCCGGAATTGACTCCGTCCACCTAGAGGTCCGTTTATGCTTCGACCCTGTGTTCCAAAATTGAACACGATCCGAGGCTCAAAACAACCAACACAATTAAGCATGCAATTGTCACAATAAATAGGCCAAGACAGCTTAAAGGCACGCAAATTCGCCTTAAATGGAGGTTCTTCAATAACTCCCGATCACAAATCCAAGTAGCCACACCCCTAATGATCACTCAGGACTTTGAATCACTGAAATCGAAGCTCAGATAAAGGATAAATCACCAAAACAATATTCAACAAAATGCTGAATTTGCGACCAAGTCTTAGTTAAAAGACTAGTCAATGACCGCTTAAACGGCCAATGGATGGCCTACTTAAAGTTGAGGAAATTCGAACGACATCACATGAGATTCAAGTAAGGATACAACATATGGTTATTAAGCATATATACTATTAACGTAAAATGACAACCTTTATATTACCCGGGCATTATAAATTCAATATTGATCATGATTTTATTTTTGAGGTAATTCCGGTGTAAGATATTGAAGGAGTTATACATAATAATAGAGGTGATTAGATACTAAGCTTCGTATGAAGGATATTTCAAAGAGTACTATTACTTTGACAGAATTATTAGCTCCATAGGCAGATTTAAGAAGGGTGATGGGGTGTCACGTGACACTGCTTCGTCGAAAAAATTTACTAAATTGTATATATGATTTAAAAGGAAAATCAGATAAAAAAGATATATACCACAAGGTGACACTACTTAACCAAAAGTTGTGCGTAGCTCAGTTGGCAAGGGTTTGTAATTGTAAAGTTGAGGTTGCAGGCTCAAACCTTCGTACCCTCTTTTTTATACAATTTTTTGTTTTTTTTTTCCCTTCTTTCTCACTTTAGTACTACTTATTATATTTTGAATACATTTTTAAAAAACTCAATCAAAATTTTTTTTAGTATTTTTCTTTTATTTTCTTAAAGAAGGAATATTAAGGTGACATCACTGACGAAAAATCCCACTTTATTTAGCTCTTATGCATGATAGCACTAATAAATTAAGATTACAAAGGATAATAATTACTTGATATCTCTAGAAACTCCACTGATCCAGTTGAAGTAATATAATAGGTCTATAATTCGTAAAGGCATATATTATACATAAACATAACTCTTAACTTGGCTTTAACTGACAGTCAAGACTTTTAACTTTGAGTGTGCACAAGTAAACCTTCAAACTTGTATAAAATTGAACAAATAGACACACGTGTCCTATGTGACATAATACATGTACAATGCCACGTATGACACAAAATTGCCACGTAGGATGAATCTGTCTATTTGTTCAATTTTATACAAATTTAAGTGTCTACTTAAGCACATTGCACACCCAAAATTAAAAAAGATCAGTTGAAAATAGATAAATCGTTAGGTTCCAGCTTCCAGTAACCCTCTCTTTTCTAAATCCTCTGGAAACCAAAACAATTTGCAGATGGAGTCATTAGTTGAACAAATAATCTTATGTTTGCCTTGACCAAAAAATATATATGAGGATATAACGAAGCCACAAAAGTAATAATAGTGCTTTAAGTAGGGAAGATACATATAAAATCAAAGAATATAAACTACACAAGGATATATGTTAATGGCTCTCAGCCACTAGCCGACTGAAATATAGTAATAACAATAACACTAGATGCTTAAAACAAGGAAATATGACAAATTGCTTAGCTAAACTCGTCCTTCCCGCTGAAATAATCCCATTCCGTGATGGAGAGCTCGAAACTACAATTTTGATAATCTTCAATATGTAATTCTCTATTGGTTTCTTCTCTCTTTATTAAATAGGTGTTAAAATTGAAAGAACCTCATTAATGTCTTCTTGATAACATGAAACACCTTGTATTTTAATTTTAAAATGAAATGAGTAATTATTAACTAAAAAGAAAATACTTATCCATGTAAAAATTCCTTTGTAGGTTTCTTCATAAATTCATACTACAAAATTCTGACGAATTATTGCCTTTTTATTTTTTAATTATTATCTTCTTTAAAATAATTTAATTTTTTTTGTCACAAATGCTTACTTTAACTCAAGTTCATATTCCTGTATCTAAATATAATTTCAATAATATGATCAAACCAACACAAAAGATGGAGGAAGTAGTAGAATAATATGATCAAACCAACTCAAGTTCATATTCCTTTAAATAATAACTCATGAGGATGTGTATGATGTGGGAGTTAGTAGCAACATAATTAAATTTATGTCTTATGTTATTATTAAAAAAAAAATCTTACTAACAGTCATTTGTAAAATGATTTTAGCTAAAAAGTTTTATATTTTTAATCTAAATTTATGTGTTTAGTCGAACACCTTCATATTAAATAATAAAATAGTGTAGATTTAACTGAAAGAGTTAATAACAAAAACATTGTCTCTTCAAGTGTTAACTGCAACATTTATATTGGATTTTTTTTTTTTGGTAATTTATATTGAAAATTTTCATGTACTGTACTTTTTACCTCCACGTTCAATCATTGTCTCTTCAAGTGTTAAAGAAAGGGAATTGCAACATTCATCTCTCAAAAATTAATTTTTAATTTCTAATTACAAAATTAACGTGTCTATTTTATTTTAATATGATGCCTAATGAATTAGTTATTTAGTTAGTCAGTAATAAGTTACCAAATTAATTTTTAATTACAAAATTAACGTGCATATTTTATTAGTTATTTAGTTAGTCGGTAATGTGTTACCAAATTAATCATGAGGTTTTTCCTATATTGATTCGGCTTAGGACTACTAATCCTAATTAGTTATAATTGAACGGATTTTTTTTGTTAACTTTGAAAAGAAATTTAGAAACTGTGTCTATTTTATTAGTTAGTCCTTAAAAAGTTACCAAATTAATTTTTAATTTTTAATTACAATATTATATTTTTTGGTAACAATTGTAAAATATTACCATAACCAACAAAAAAAGTACGATTACAATAAGTTACCAAATTAATCAAGAGGTTTTTTCTATATATATTAGATTTTTTTGTTAACTTCGCAAAGAAATTTAGAAACTGTGAGCATAGGACTAGGAAATATACGATGGCGGAAGAACACGAAATTGAAGAAGGAGAAACATATGATGATTTAGTTTACAGTTATCTCAAAATTCCAAAGGAAGAAGACGAAGTTGAAGAAGGAGAAATATATGATGATTCTCATATAGACATTGATGCTAAGATTCAAACTGTTTTGGTTGATCATATGAAAGATTTTGAAGGAGATGTTTCTGCTGAGAATTTGGGGCAAAAATTTGGTGTTTATGGTTCGTTTTTGGCGATTGATCAACTTGTAATTCAACCACACATATCTCAAAAACTTCCTTCCCCTACCCCTATTTCTTCTCACAAACCCATTAGGATTAGGATTAAGCTTCGTTCTGGTAATACTACAGCCCCGAAGAGTAGTGATTTACACACTGCTTCTGATAAGACACACTGCCCGGAACTGACCACTTCTGGGGATGAGTCACCACTTGCTCCATTCATTATACAAGAAGATTGGATTCGATGTTCTACATGTCGGAAGCGGAGGTTTCTCCCGTATGGTACAAAACCCGATCAACTGTCTCAGAGTTGGGTCTGCACTATGTTAGACTGGCTTCCTGGCATGAACTGTTGTGACATTAGTGATGACGATACCACAAGTGCTCTACATGCCCTCTACCAATCTCTCATCCAAAGTAACTTTCAAAATCGTGGTGCTAAAGGTACTTCAATTGATTTAAAAGCACATAACAGGAGGGAAGTTTCTGTAAAGAAAAGAAAATCGAGGGAACTAGACTATTTAGGTGAATTGGGTGAAAGTGATGCCAATGCTTTTGAGAGTAAATTCAAGAAACAGAAGAAGTCGAAGGTGATTCAGACTGCCAGTAGAAGCAAGGGTGAAGGGAAATCGACAAGGAGAGATAGAGGAATCAAGGATTCTGCTCCTATAGAGAGAGAAGAGCAGGCAAACAAGTATGGAGTAAAGCAACAGTCTGAAGCAGAATGTGGCATGATGCGCAAACCAGTTTACAAGAAGGCCATTGGATATGGGAAGGTTGCGAGGGCCTACATTGCATTTTGGTAGAGAAATTACTAGATTAGCAGTCATTAGTTCTTGTTTTCTGTTAAATTTGCTTATATGTTGAAAGTATATGAAAATAAGTAACTGATGATTCTGCTTCACAAGTTTACTTTATGTACTTTGAAGATTACTTAAGGCTTCTAATCCCAATTGCATACCCTTAGCTACTATATTAATTAAATATTCAACTTCTAAGTCTTTCAATGCTATTTATCTAAATCTATTTTGGTGTTAAGGGTTGGATCTCGAGCCACAAATTCCTTTGTAATAATCTAACAAACAATTTCGGAGCTTCATTATAATAGATCATAAGGAGTATAAAATGACTTATATGGTTATTTGCTTAATATGAGGGATGGATCTTATTTTGTAACTCTTTTTCGATGCTAACTTTACATTCCCCTGCCTAAAGAAATCAGTATTCTATATCTATCTTGTTGCACCTTGTAAAGACTATCCACTGATGATAAGAAGACAAATTTCATAACAGTTGGTAATTTTCAAAATGTAACTTCTAGTAGAATTATTGTTGGGTTTAGGGTTTAAGATATAATATAGGATTGGGATTTATGGATTTCCAAAGTCAATATGATGGACTAAGCTAACTGACCTACCTACCTAAATAATTTTCAATCAATTTTCATCATTCGCACGAAAGTATACTCACAGCAAGCATTATGACTCGAGGCTTTACTTGGCCATCAAAAACAAGTAGAATATGATAAATCACACCACAAAGGAAGAAAAAACCTGTACTTAAAGAGAGTAGCTAGCATACCCTTGGTGCAATGACAATAGTACATAAGAGAATTGTCAAGCTCTCCCTAAATTTTAAATACCAAATGATGGATAATTAACTTCACACTCAGCCAAAATGACGTACGTTGCTAGCAGCAGCTGGATAGGATGCATTGGCTCGTGAAAAAGGGTATGGAAGGATACCCAAGGGTATGGCTTAAGGATTGAAGTAGGTTGAGAACCATGAGCTCTAAGATTAGCGGATAGAGTTACCCATAAGGAGCGCAAACTGGACCCAGATGGAAGGCAAGATATTTTGATTTTATAACTTCTTCTCTTCTTTTTGGAGATAAAGATTCTACTATTGTAACTCTTATCTTTGTCTTACCACAAAATGTTTGACAGTTGCCTCAACCCATGGAGGTTCATGTGTACAATGTTTGCATAAACATACATCTGATTATTACGTTACCCATGGTACACATATATCACAGTGAAGCAGTGAGTGAATCTGGCATCCTACAAGAATGCCAAAGTGTCCATAATACTTGAACAAACATTAAAATAAGAATCAATTTACTTTCCCCTTGCTAATCGAATTGTCTCAACCGATATCCTTCTAAATTGGTTAATGATAAATATCAAAGATCTATCCTAATCATCAATTGACCCAGTAGGAATCATAACAAGTTTTTCTTAGGAGATGCCTAATAACTTTGTGCAATAGTCCTATCAAAAAATAACTTACAAGACGACAGTCAGGATACCATAATATTCTTATAAAAAATTCTATTATGGATATATGAGGCAATTATAACACCAATCCGTCCAGGTATATTACTATCTTTAATCCACCCACCTTCAACTGCAGAGTAAGTACTCAATTTTTTCTGTGTATGTCTGTATATGTGTATGTATGTATATGTATATGTGTAGGGATTCAAACATACATAACAAGGCCCAAAATTCTTAGCACATACCTCAAATGCAAAGAATAGTAGATCTTTAAAAAAAACAAAGACCATTGACAAACCACATAACTGCTGAAACTTCAACACATCTAGGCCTGCACAAATTTGAACACTGCTATATGTTTCCATCTTCTTAATATTGATTAAATAAAAAGCCTAGTTTTTACAGACAAATTTCAACACCACACACACAGAAATAGTAACTTGTATTAACATAACATCAAATTCTTCAGCATAGGGTCAAAGCGGAAGCAAATAATACTCAATCCAATAGCTAATAGTAATGAAATGTCTACCTGTGCTACTTCGGTGTTGCAAAAGTTGGAGATTGTGCTACGAACTCAACATGAAAAAAAACGCCCAATAAGCCTTTGATAACTAGATCTTCCATTATCCTGTCACAGATGACTCTCGTCCTACCACATTGAATTCAAATTAATTAGATTTAGAGAAAGGGGCTGAATGAGAAGGGCGAAAGTCATCTGCGACAGGACTACCGGAAGATGTGAACATCAAAGGCGTCGGAGCGATTCGGAGGAACCTGAAAGTTGCCCGAACTCCAAGGAGAATTTGTAGGGTTTTGTAAAGACGAAGAGTACCCTACTCAAACAACCCGTTTCCGAAATGAAGAAACAAACGCGTTTTTACTGAATAAAGGAAAAAAAGAAGAACGCATCCTTTTCTTTCCTTCTTTTGCTTCTCTCTTTGGAGTTATCGGGCCAATTCGCTTTTTTTTTTTTTTTATTTGGTTATAAAATAAAGACATATATAATATTTCAATGTATATTATATATATATATATATTTGGTTATTCTTAAGATGCATTGGTTGCTCCCTTGTTAAAATTCCTACCAAGAAAAACCTTATGGGATAAAAACATCGGTTAAGGAAAATAAAATGCATTGCGTATTTATTTTCCTTGATGAAAACGTCATTTAATATCTCGAAGACATCGCATTTTAATTTTGTATGTCAATTTCTCGAAGGTTGAAGGTGACAATGCCTTAGTAAACATATGTGCTAAATTATCACTTGAGCAAACTTTGTTGAACATCTATATCACCCTTCTTTTGAAGATTATGAGTGAATTATTTTTTTTTGGTAAAATGTGTTCTATTCTGTCTTCTAATTTAATGTATCCTTCCTTTAGTTGAGCTATACATAATAATTGCAGCATTATCTTTATACAATATTGTTGGAACATCTCTTTTC
>JAJOOF010063131.1:0-14910 GCA_029582545.1 Solanum lignicaule
TCAAATTGGTACACATGCCAACCAAGTTGAGCAGCCAAGGCTAGAGTAGTTCTAACCGTTTCAAAGCGAGCTACTGGTGAGAACGTCTCATCAAAGTCGATGCCTTGTTGTTGAGAGTATCCTTTTGCAACAAGTCGAGCTTTATGCCTTTTGACACTTCCATCAGCATTGTACTTTGTTTTGAAAATCCATTTTAGCCCGATAACATTCTTCCCTTCCGGCAAATCAACTAACTCCCAGGTCTGATTTTTCTCGATAGCCTGAATCTCTTCAATCATCGCATCCTGCAACTCTAGTTGCTTTGCAGCTTCTTCATAACATGTCGGTTCAGCAGCTAACAGGGCAAAGCTACAAGATGCATAAACATCTTGCAGTGACCGGAACCAACATGATTAGTGGTGTAGGTAAGCTTAAAGGGAGAAAAGAGCATTGAAATGGGTATCGGGAATCATAAGGGGACACAAGTGAAAAGAAGCAAGGAAGAAGAATAAAGAAATGAAGTTCAAGGCACTTATGTATCCTCTCTGCGTTGCAGAGAGGAATTCTAATCTTGTTCGAGAAATAATTTTTAAGACAAAAAGCTCCGTGTCTTCTTCGCGTCGCAGAGAGGGATTGTGAATTTTGTTCGTGAAAGTCAGTTTTGAGGCAGAGTGGTCCGTGTGAAGACTGCGTCGCGGAGAAGAGAAAAGATTCACATAATGAAATCTGGGAAGCCCTCCGCGTCGCGCCGTAGTATGCCAGATTTGGCCGTTTCAACTTTAGTATAAATAGGTCAATATTTTATTTTATTAAAATATTCTTTTTCTGGGTTTTGAAGAACGACGACTTGGAGACCTATTTCATCATTTTTAGGGTTCTTTTCTAAACTCCTTTACTTTCGATCTCTTTATGATTATTAAACATTATTTAATCGAATCTATTGTTATGAGTAGCTAAATACCCTAGTTCTAGGGCTGTGGCTATAGGATTATTGTAATTTATTAAGTTTTCATTGGGTTAATATTGATTATTATGAATCTTTCTTATGTTCTTGTTTTTCGTATTTAGTGCCTGATCACCATTGAAATAAACACATTGTCCGAATTAAACTCAAGAGAGGAATAAGAGGATAGAACGTGGGACATAAGGAGTATGATTTTCTCTTAATAATTAGGGTTAATTTGTATCTAGGATAGGGATATACCTAGAAACCATGCTTGGTCACTATAAAGAAGAAATCGTATTGCTCGATACTTGATCCAACCTATCCCCGCTCAACGATGTAGCGATTAGAGGTCGGGAGACCATGATCATACATTTAACCCTGTGATCATTGATATAATAGTTGATAAACACCCATTTAAATAATATTAATTTCATGAATCCTGATAAGAGTTACAGCCCTGGACTTTACCCAATCATTGTTTGAAACCCTTGAAATTGAATCACGTTTATTTAATTTTGTGTAACTTTTAGATTATAAAATAAATCACTCTTGAAACCTTGATAACACTTGTGCTTACCTGAAAATATTGAAACAATCGAGTTTTCTAATCGTAAGTCTCTGTGGGTACGATACCCGGCTCTTTTTAAGAGCCACTTTAATACTTGAATGACCATGTACACTTGCGTGTACGATTTGGGTGCAACAAGTATTTGGCGCCGCTGCCGGGGACTTTAGAATTAGGAATTATTTGATTTTTCTGATTTCTGAAGTTAAAAAGCAAGTGTTGACAACTTGATCTTAGCAATTCATTTTGCAGGTTGTGTTGAATGTCCAAACTGGACGACGATCAAGGATTGGTAGAGCCTCTAGCTGAACCGTAAAGATTCGTTCACTACCGGAGAAGGCAAATAAGACTCATTTACCCAGTCCCTTTTGTTGCTAGTGAACCAACATCTCCAGTAGCAAGAGTTGAGTAAGAGGAACCTGCAGTAATGGCTGAGATGAAGGTAAGAGATGTGGCAATCCCACGTACCACCAATGTAACTTCATGCATTCAGAAACACGAAGTTGGTGGAAGGTTTGAACTGAAACAGAGTATGATGCAACTATTGCACACTAATGGGTAGTTCACTGGTCTTTCACACGAGGATCCAATAGTTCATATACAAAATTTCCTCGAGATCAGTGATACTTACACTCTAGCTGGAGTGAATGTGGATTATGTGAGGCTCACTTTATTCCCCTTTTCAATGCTTGGGGAAGCAAAAAGAAGGTTAAATTCTGAGCCCGCTAACTCTATAACCTCCTTGGGATGAACTTGCACAGAAATTCCTTATCAGATTTTTCCCATCTGGTAAAACAGCTAAGTTGAGGAGCGATATCGTAACTTTTAGACAGAAAGGAGGAGAGAACTTTTACCAAGCTTGGGACAGGTTTAAATCGATGTTGATGAGCTGTCCACATCATCATCAGGCTAACAAGGTGTTGGTCCATACCTTCATTAAATGATTGGAGCCCAACACCAAAATTTTACTTGATTCAGCTACAGGTGGTCAGACGTTGGAGAAGACTTATGCTGAGCTATTCACCTTGCTGAACAGGATCTCATAGGGTAACCTTGCAGTGATGATGAACACCCACTTCAACAATCTATCATTGGGACAACAGTCCGCTCAAGTGAATGTAGTCCAACAACCACTAACTTGGTGTGAAATATGCGGAGGTGGTGATCATAGTACAGAGGTATGTGGTGCAAACCCGGATTCTGTGAATTTTGTAGGTGATGTGAGGCCAAAATACATATTTTTAATCATTATTTGCCTAACATTTAGTATTTATATCTGTCCATTTTTAGCCTGAATTTTATGAATTATGCTAAAAAGTATATTTTATTTGTAGGATTAAATTGGTGGAAAAATAAAGAAGTTTGGAGCTAAAAATAATTAAAGATAGAAGATTAAAGAAGAAAATCAAGCAAAAAACTTAATGGATTAAAGTGAATATTTATATATGCAGCATCTCAAGAATTCCCAATTTGCGGCAGTGGATGAAGCACTGTTCACACAGGAATCCAACTCCGTGAAGGTTTTGGGTTCCCAATTTGTTTTAGACTCAATTATTTTATTCAGGGTTTTTTTTATATCTATAAATAGTCCATAAGAATAATTATTGAGGGAGGAGGATACAATGTAGAAAATAACTTTTGATTTAGGGTTTTATCTTTTCTTCTCTTTTATTTATTTTACATCTTTTATTTGAATGATTCGTTGTAATTGCTCTATGTCTATGTGGAGTTAAACTTCTCGTTCTTGGATTATATTTTCTTACAATATGATTGTTTAGTAATTTTGATTCTGTATAATTGTTTATCATATTGGTTGTTCTTATATTTTTGTGATTACTATTTCCATGCTTGATCACCATAGAGATAAATATATTGTCTACTCTTGAATTCGGGAGAGGAATAGAGTGATAGAATGTGGAATATAAGGAGCATGATCTTTTCTTGCATATCACTTGAATTGATTTGTGTCTAGGATATGGATATACCTAGAAACCATGCTTGGTCACTAGACATGAAGAAATCGTAATGCTCGGTACTTGGTCCAACCTATCCCCGCTCAACGATGTAGTTAGGTTGTCATTTATCGTAGGCGATTAGAGGTTGGGAGACCATGATCATACATTTAACCTTGTGAATCAATAACTAGATAATTAAATAAGTTGATGAAATTGATGCTAAACATAATTGTTAGTTAAATTATAATCCTAGATCGATTCATTCATTGATTGTGTAAACATCTATCTTTTCTTAGTTAATTGCTTTTTAGTTATTTTATATTTATTTTTAGTTTAGTTAATTTATTCATCCTTTGAAATCCTACTCTTAAATAAATAATTAGAATAAGTATGATTTAGTAAATGGTTAATTGACAAGTTCTTTGGATTCGATAATCCAGTTCTTTTAAGATCTACTATATTACTTGCGCGGCCGCGTACACTTGCGTGTGTAATTGGGAGCAACAAGTTTTTGGCGCCGCTGCCTCAGACTTAGAAATTAATTGTTTTTCTAGGTTAAACTTTTTCTTTTTGTTTATTTAAGTTTTTTTTAAAAAAAACAATTTCTTATGTTACTTATTTTATTAGTGTCACTTTTTTTTTTCTTTTGATCTTGTTTTTGCAACTTAGGGGAAGTCTGAGTACCCAATAATTTGAAGCAAAGAAGTATGTTTGAGCTAAAGAGTGGGGTGCGTACGACCCTTGAAAAAAATTGAGAGAACATGCAACTAGCTAGGCTTAAAGGCCCAGGAAGTTTTCCTATCCCTTGTTTTAAAATTTTAATTGATGTTTTGGGGACAAAATGTCACTCCCCGAGCTACCCTCGAGACGCGTACACGGGACCTAGGACCACAAGTGATCCCAAGCTAACCCTGCTGGCATAATCTGAGTATAATATAATTAACATGAATAAAAATAACTGATGCGGAAACTAAATTCATAAATAAAGAAAAGATGGGGAATACCCATAAACTATAATTGAGAGAGTTTAATACAAAAGATATTAACTCATACTAGGCTGAAACTAACTATGTCTGAAAGTAAGCCTCTAAACTAACTAGAAATGTTGGGACATGCCCCAACTAGATCTAGCAAAACTGAAACTAAAAATTGAAAGCAATAAGGATATCATGTCTCTGGTCCTCGGAGGATGAGGACTCACCACTACTAATCTGCTGAGCCAAAAATCGGAAAATGATCTAAGTGCAATCTGGATGATGAGAGTCTGAACCTACATCTCAAGAAGATGTAGCGCAAAAATATGCTTCAGTACTGAAAGGTACCGAGCATGAGGATGGAGTATCGCGGAAATACATATATAACTGACCAAGCAAAAAGCAATGACATATCTATGGATATGATAGAATGCCGAAAAATACTAAACATGACTGATCTGTATACAATGACCAACTATGACATGCTGAAACTGAATACTAAACATGGTCAATGCAAATAGAGTCTAACTGATTTGTGGGAGCTACTAATCACCGATAATAAAACCACACGAGCTGAATGTGGAGTCCGATGTATACGCCTCATCGAGAGGACCCAATATACCCTGCCAGAGGTATAAAGGCATGCTGGCGTGAATCACTAATCTGTTGCCCATGGAAGGGACTTACAACCTACTTGGCTAGTAGTTCTGGGAGTATTTGGGTACACTAAACCCCAGTCCAACTCGGTATTATGCTAGTCCCAATGAATTTTGTAGTAAACTGATTATGACTGATTTTCTATAATTGTTCTGGATAGCTCAAAACTAGACATGCAAACTGAACGCAACAATTTAAACTGACATTGATGCATAATACTGAGGCATGTAGAACTGATTTCTGATAAAGTCTGACCTAACACATGTAATTCAAGAACTAAAGAAATACATAGCTAGGGTTCTGACATTCATACGATAATCTGAAGAAGACGGGACATGTTGATTTGGAACATTAAAACATAGCTAAAACGTGACATGCTGTTTTGACGTTAGAACATATAGTTAAAAAATTGATTTCTAAATCGAAACGTTTTTAAAATAGTTTCTTCATGAAAATAGGTTGTAACTTTAGAAACTACCAGGGTTCATTCATAATCATTGAAAAAAGATCAATATTTGGATCATTCTAACATTTAAAACCCAATATAAAGAAACGTTCAAGAACCCTAATTTCTTTCATAGCATGGAATCAAGAATCGTCTGAATTCTAGGGATCTAACGGGGAAAGGGATCCATTAATGGAATCCAACATACCTGGTGATGAAATCTCCACGAAAGACTATCAACTAGGGCTGGACTTGAATTTTTCGGTGACTTTCTAGCGTTTTCCGGCGGCGGCTAGGGTTTAGCTAGGGTTTCGGCCGCCCCTCTCTCTACTCTCTTATTTTCTTTTGTTTTAGTTAATTAAATGACTTAGGTAAGTTCTAGTTAGGTTTGTAGGATTTTAAATGACTAACTAAAACCCTTTTTATTTAGGAATTAAAAGAAGAGTGGGAAAAGACAAAAACACCCTTGACTTAAAAGCTGTCCAAATCCTGATGCGGATTGGGGACCTGCCAAATCTGAAAATTCTACAAATTTTTCCTTCACGAATCTAGGGTGTTACACATAGCATCTTTTCAAGTGTGGGGTGAGGGAATGAATTCCTAGTTTTTACCGTGTTATTGAGTCTTTTCTTTTTTAGAATGGGCTTCTTGACTTTTATTTTCGGTTCTTTTCCTGAAGATAGTCCCTTTGAATCGAGTGTCTTTTATTTTTTTAGGAAGTAAATTTTATTTTAATTATTTTTTTGGAGAGAAAAGAAAAGACCCTTTTGATTTGTGTGATTCTTGTTATTTGGGCCTAATTTTGAGTAGTACTTTCTTGTGATGCTTGATTGCTAGTGAAATTGCAAACTATTTGACATCTAAGCTCATGGTTGTGACTTTGTATATAGCTTATTTTATTTTTTTAGTTTGCTATGATCTTGTCTCTCTTAGAAGTGGAATTGATCCGTCTTGATTGATACTTGTGCCATGTGTGGTGAGATCTTGTCTATTCCATGTTTTGCATCTTAGTCGAGAACTTGCCCTGCATGTTATTGAAGCGAAATAAAAAGTGTTGCTTTGTTTAGGAGATGATAATAGGATTTCTTTGATTTGTCTGGTAAATTTTAGTCTTTTCAGATATTATATCACTAGTTAGCCCTTATGAGCCTGCAGTCTTTTGTTGGTAGCCATATTTTGCCCTAAACTATTTTGTTGAATCCCTAGTTTAGCACCTTGCTTCCTTTAGCACTATAGCATAAACTTATTATAATTGCTAATTCTGAAGAAAAAGGGATGGTTGAGTGAAAAGGTAATAAATGATAGCTACAAAATACTTAAAAAGCCCTCTTTGAAAGAATGTGATGAAAAAAAAATTGGCCTTGCTATGTCGTGGAAAATAAAAGTATAGAAAAACGTTGTTTTGGCCCTGGTCCTTAATGGACAATGTGCACCTCAACTCAATTGAGGGTGGCTAGTTCAAAAGTATGCTCAAACATTGGCCCTGGTCCTACCAAGGATATTGTGCACCTCAATTGAGGGTGACTAGTGAAAAGGCATATATATATATATATATATATATATAAAAAGAGAAAAAAAATGATCGAATCATTCTTGAGATGACGAGAATTATTTGTGAAATAATTGTTGAAGAGAGGGCCGAAAATAAAGAGAAGAAAATAATGGGTGATAAAGACTTAAAATGCAAAGTGTTTAAGGAAGTGTAAGTCACTATTATATAGTTTTCCTACCCGTCCCCAGGCCTACATTACAACCCGTTAAAGTCCTATTTGATTCTATTCAAGCATGCTTAATTAGTGGAGATGTACATAATGGGCAAGCTTATGGTTCTTTGTGCATAAATGCGAATTTTATTTCTGAGTGTGAGTTGTTCTTTGATGCCAAGTCCTTAATTTTATATTCAATATTTTAAATTGAGTGTGTGGACTATTTCTTCTTGTGAGGACACTTGTTTCATGATAGATATGTGATTTTATTAGCTTTCTTTGATGAAAGTAGGTGAGCAAGCTTAAATTTGATGAGTTCAGAGTCCTTCCTTGAGGTTAGGAGGTTAGAGGTTTGTTGTTTATTTGTATATC
Organism: Solanum lignicaule; assembly: GCA_029582545.1. Lineage (NCBI taxonomy): Eukaryota > Viridiplantae > Streptophyta > Magnoliopsida > Solanales > Solanaceae > Solanum > Solanum lignicaule. The sequence goes on from JAJOOF010063131.1 coordinate 7,600, forward strand.
TTGCATAATGATTGAGAAGTGTACTTGATGTTTTGAAATTTGTAAATGGCCTAAGTGTTTGTAGCAATGATTTTTTGAGATGAGCTTTAATGTTTGCTCAAGGACGAACAGAAGTTTAAGTGTGGGGTGTTGATGTGAGGCCAAAATACATATTTTTAATCATTATTTGCTTCACATTTAATATTTATATTTGTCCTTTTTTAGCCTGAATTTTATGAATTGTGCTTAAAATTATATTTTATTTGTAGGATTAAATTGGTGGAAAAATAAAGAAGTTTGGAGCTAAATATCATTAAAGATGGAAGATTGAAAAAGGAAATCAAGTAGATAGTTTAATGGATAAAGTGAATATTTTATTAATATTTATATATGCAGAAGTTGGTGAGAAAGTAAAGAACTGCACCACATAGGTATTGCGCCACGTGGCATCATCTCAAGAATTCCCAATTTGCGGCGGTGGACGAAGCACTCTTTCACACAGGAATCCAACTCCGTTAAGGTTTTGGGTTCCCAATTTATTTTGGACTCAATTATTTTATTTAGGGTTTTGTTATATCTATAAATAGTCGATAAGAAGAATTATTGAGGGAGGAAAATACAATGTAGAAAATAACTTTTGATTTAGGGTTTTATCTTTTCTTCTCTTTTATTTATTTTACATCTTTTAGTTGAATGATTCGTTGTAATTGCTCTATGTCTATGTGGAGTTAAACTTCTCGTTCTTGGATAATATTTTCTTACAATATGATTGTTTAGTAATTTTGATTCTGCATAATTGTTTATCATACTGGTTATTCTTATATTCTTGTGATTACTATTTCCATTATTGATCACCATAGAGATAAATATATTGTCTACTCTTAAACTCAAGAGAGGAATAGAGGGATAGAACGTGGAATATAAGGAGCATGATATTTTCTTGCATATCACTTGAATTGATTTGTGTCTAGGATAGGGATATACCTAGGTACCTTGCTTGGCTCAAATACGGGAAGACAACGTAATGCTCCATAGTTGGTCTAGTCTATCCCCGCTCAATAATGTAGTTAAGCTGTCAATTGTGGTAGACGATTAGAGGTTGGGAGACCATGACTATATTATCAACCCCGTGAATCAATAACTAGATAATCAAATAAGTTGATGAAATTGATGATAAGCATGATTGCTAGTTAAATCGTAATCCTATATCGATTCATTCATTGATTGTGTGAAAACCTATCTTTTCTTAGTTAATTGTTTTTTAGTTTTTTTATCTTTATTTTTAGTTTAGTTAATATATATTCATCTTCTGAAATCCTCCCTTAAATAAATAATTAGAATTAGTATAATTTAGTAAATGATTAATTGACAAGTCTTTTGGGTTCGATAATCCGGTTCTTTTAAGAGCCACTATATTACTTGTGTGACCGCGTACACTTGCGTGTGCAATTGGGAGCAGTTTTTGAGGCATCTAGGTATATCCCTATCCTAGACACAAATCAATTAAAGTGACATGCAAGAAAAGATCATGTTCCTTATATTCCACGTTCTATCTGTCTATTCCTCTCCTGAGTTCAAAAGAAGACAATAAATTTATTCTAATGGTGATCAAACATCAAAATAGTAATCACAAGAATATAAGAACAACTAATATGATAAACAAATCATGTCGATTTAAAATCTCTAAACAATCATATTGTAAGTAAATATAATTCAAGAGCGAGAAGTTTAACTCCACATAGACATAGAGCAATTACAACGAATCATTCAAATAAAAGATGTAAAATAAATAAAAGAGAAGAAAGGATGAAACCCTAATCAAAAGTTAATTTCTACATTGTATCCTCTTCCCCTTAATAATTATTCTTATAGACTATTTATAGATGTAGAAAATCCTGAATAAAATAATTGAGTCCAAAATAAATTAGGAACTCAAAACCAAAATGAATTAGAATCCCGCTTGAACTGTGTGCCGCCTCAATTGTTTTCGTTGCTGCCTCCGTTGCTAGTGGCACGTGGTAGACCTCTGTGCCAATTCAATTTCTTTTCTTCAATGCACTTCATCTATATATTATATATTATTTTATTCAATTTAATCCATTAAATTGCTTGATTTCCTTCTTCAATCTTCCATCTTTAATTATTTTTAGCTCCAAACTTCTTTATTTTTCCACCAATTTAATCCTACAAATAAAATATAATTTTAAGCACAATTCATAAAATTCAATTAAAAAAGGACAGATATAAATACTAAATATGAGGCAAATAATGATTAAAAATATGTATTTTGGCCTCACATCAACACCCCACAGTTAAACTTTTGTTCATCCTCGAGCAAACATTAAAGCTCATCTCAAAAAATCATTGCTACAAACACTTAGGCCATATACAAATTTCAAAACATCAAGTACACTTCTCAATCATTATGCAAGATATATAAATAAACAACAAACCTCTAACCTCCTAACCTCAAGGAAGGACTCTGAACTCATCAAATTTAAGCTTGCTCACCTACTCTCATCAAAGAAAGCTAATAAAATTACATATCTCTTATGAAACAAGTGCCCTCACAAGAAGAAATAGTCCACACACTCAATTTAAAAGATTAAATATAAAATTAAGGACTTAGCATCAAAGAACAACTCACACTATGAAATAAAATTCGCATGTATGCACAAAGAACCATAAGCTTGCCCATTATGTATATCTCCACTAATTAAGCATGCTTGAATAGAATCAAATAGAACTTTAATGGGTTGTAATGTAGGCTAGAGGACGGGTAGGAAAACTATATAATAGTGACTTACAGTTCCTTAAGCACTTTGTATTTTAAGACTTTATCACCCATTATTTTCTTCTCTTTATTTTCGGCCCATCTCTTCAACAATTATTTCACAAGTAATTCTCATCATCTCAAAAATGATTCAATTATCCTTGGTAGGACCAGGGCCAATGTTTGAGCATACTTTTGAACTAGCCATCCTCAATTGAGTTGAGGTGCACATTGTCCATTAAGGACCAGGGCCAAAACAGAGTTTTTCTATACTTTTATTTTCCACACAATATAGCAGGGACAATTTTTTTTTTCATGCCACATTCTTTCAAAGAGGGCTTTTTAATTACTTTGTAGCTATCATTGATCATCTTTTACACTCAGCCATCTCTTTTCCTTCAGATTTAACAATTATAATAAGTCTGTGGTACAGAGCTCAAGGAAGCAGGGTGCAAAAACTAGGGATTCAACAAAAAAGCCAAGACAAAAATATGGCTACCAATAAAAAGCTACAGGCTCAAAGGGGCTACTAGTGATATGTATCTGAAAATGCTAAAATTTACAAGACAAATCAAAGAAAGCCTATTATCGTCTCCTAAACAAGCAACACTTTTTATTTCGCTTCAATAACATGCAGGGCAAGTTCTAGACTAAGATGCAAAACATGGAATAAATAAATTCTCACCACACATGGCACGAGTATCAATCAAGATGGATTAATTCCACTTTTAAGAGAGACAAGATCATAACAAACTATAGAATAAAATAAGCTATATACAAAGTCACAACCAAGAGCATAGATGTCAAAGAGTTTGCAATTTCACTAGCAATCAAGCATTCAAGAAAGTACCACTCAAAATTAGGCCCAAATAGCAAGTATCACATAACTCAAAAGGGTCTTTTCTTTTCTCTCTAAAAAAATAAAATTAAAATAAAATTTATTCCTAATAAAATAAAATAAAAGACACTCGGTTCAAAGGGACTACCTCAGGAAAAGAACCGAAAAGAAAAGTCAAGGAACCCATCCTAAAAAAGAAAAGACTCAATAAAATGGTATAAATTAGGAATTCATTCCCCCACCCCACACTTAAAACATGACACTGTCCCCAGTGCAACAACATAAGCTAATGAGTGAAAGAAATAAATTTTTTTTGGGTTGGGCGAAGTGTGCTCCTACTCATGATTTTTTTTATTTTTACGATTTGTTTTTGTACCAGGTCCGCGACGCGGACAGGATACAGACTTCACTGTCCAATTTTTTTTTTTCATTATTTTTGTTTTAAACAAATCTAACGCACACTTCACCCTAACCAAAATATGCGGAAGAATCCCCACCCCACACTTGAAAAGATGGTATGTCCCCAAAGCATCAAATAAAATTGAAAACAAGGGTTAGGAAAACTCTCTGAGGCCACTAGGCCTAGCTAGTAACATGTTCTGTCAATTTATTTTTTCATCAAGGGTCGTACGCACCCCACACTTAAGCTCAAATATGCTCATTTGCTTCAAATTCTTAAGTACTCAGACTTCCCCTAATCTGCAAAAACAAGATCAAAAGAAAAAAAAAAGTGACACTAATAAAATAAAATAACATTTTATTTTAATTAAAAAAAATATTTTTTTTTCTTTTTTTTTTTAAAAAAAACATAAATAAATAAAAAGAAAAAGTTTAACCTAGAAAAACAATTAATTTCTAAGTCCCCGGCAGAGTCGTCAAAAACTTGTTGCGTCTAATTGCACACGCAAGTGTACGTGGTCGCGCAAGTAATATAGTGAATCTTAAAAGAACCGAATTATCGAACCCAAATGACTTGTCAATTAATTTTTCCTACTAAATTATACTAATTCTAATTATTTATTTAAGGAGGAGGATTTCAAAGATGAATATATATTAGCTAAACTAAAAATAAAGATAAAATAACTAAAAATCAATTAACTAAGAAAAGATAGATGTTTACACAATCAATCAATGAATTGATCTATGATTATGATTTAACTAACAATCATGTTTAGCATCAATTTCATCAACTTATTTGATTATCTAGTTGCTGATTCACGGGGTTGATAATATAGTCATGATCTTCCGACCTCTAACTGTCTACCACAATTAACAGCCTAACTACATCGTTGAGCGGGGATAGACTAGACCAACTATGGTGCATTAAGTTGTCTTCCTGTATTTGAGCCAAACAAGGCACCTAGGTATATCCCTATCCTAGACACAAATCAATTCAAGTGACATGCAAGAAAAGATCATGCTCTTTATATTCCACGTTCTATCCCTCTATTCCTCTCCCGAGTTCAAAAGAAGACAATAAATTTATTCTAATGGTGATCAAGCATCAAAATAGTAATCACAAGAATATAAGAACAACTAATATTATAAACAAATCATGCCGATTCAAAATCGCTAAACAATCATATTGTAAGTAAATATAATCCAAGAACGAGAAGTTTAACTCCACATAGACATAGTACAATTACAATGAATCATTCAAATAAAATATGTAAAATAAATAAAAGAGAAGAAAAGATGAAACCCTAATCAAAAGTTAATTCTACATTGTATCTTCCTCCCTTTAATAATTATTCTTATAGACTATTTATAAATGTAGAAAACCCTGAATAAAATAATTGAGTCCAAAATAAATTAGGAACTCAAAACCAAAATGAATTAGAATCCCTCTTGAACTGTGCGCCCCCTCAATTGTTTTCATTGCTGCTTCCGTTGCTAGTGACACGTGGTAGACCTCTGTGACAATTCAATTTCCTTCCTTCAATGCACTTCATATATATATATATATATTATATTATTTTATTCAATTTAATCAATTAAGCTGCTTGATTTCCTTCTTCAACCTTCCATCTTTAATTTGTTTTAGCTTCAAATTTCTTCATCTTCACATCAATTTAATCCTACAAATAAAATACACTATTAAGTACAATTCATAAAATCCATGCTCAAAAAAGACAAATATAAATAATAAATGTGAGACAAATAATGATTAAAAATATGTATTTTGGCCTCACATTAGTAGGGAATGCATAACGAGGAGGAGGCTAGTAGAACTATGGAAATTCTTACAATCCTAATTGGCGTAACCATCCAAATTTCTCATGGGGAGGTAATCATAATCAGGCACAAGGCCAAAATCAATATAGACCCTAGGGAAATGCACATGGATATCAACAACAGGTCCAAAGGGAGCAGCCCAATAAACAACCAAACAATCAACCAGGTAACATGAGTGTGGAGGAAATGCATAAAAATATTATGGCTGATCAAGCTCAGTAACTGCTGATTTGAGAAATAACAGATTAGCTACTCAAAACTTGGAGAAGCAGTTTGGACAGTTTGCAAGTGCTCAAAATTCATGACCTCAAGGAGGATTGCAGGGAAACAATGATCCAAACCCCAGGCAAGTAAATGTTGTAGGTACACGCAGTGGTTTGCAACTGGAGGAGTTGGATCCAAAGAAAAGAAACATTGATGTTGTGAGTATAGAGAGTGAACCCGATGAGAATGAGGTTGTTGCACAAGAAGAAAGAGTGCAACCAATAGTAAAGCCACCTTCTCCATTCCTTCAAAATTTCAAGAAACAGAAGGAGGATGAATGTTTTGGATAGTTTCTCTCTCTTTTGAAACAAGTTCACATTAACTTGCCATTGGTAGATGTTTTGCAGGGTATACCTAGGTATGATAAATATGTGAAGGATATTATGGCAAACAAAAGGAGGCTGATGGAATATGAGACTATTGCACTTACTGAAGAGTGCAGCTCCTGAATCCAAAATAAGTTGCCTACTAAACTGAAAGATTCGGGTAGCTTTACAGTTCAGATCACTACAAGGCAGAGCATTCATGCGACAGGATTGTGTGATCGAGGAGCGAGTATAAATTTGATGCCAACTTCGTTGTATAAAAAGTTAGGCTTGGGTAGTCATAACCCTACTACCATCATCTTACAGTTGGCTGATAGATCTGTTACTAGGCCTAAGGGGGTTGTATAGGATGTCTTAGTGCAAGTGGGATCGTTGATATTCCCAGTAGACTTTGTTGTGCTAAATTTTGAGCCATATCTTGAGGTCTCATTCATCTTGGGGAGACCTTTCTTGGCTACAGATGTAGCAGCTAGGCAACTCACTATTCGGGCACATGATAAAGTGGAGGTGTTCGATGTGTACAAGACATTAAAGCTACTAGTTGTATATAAAGAGTTGTCTGCAATAACTGTGATAAATCTTGAGGCAGAGGGTCGATATATTGCGTCTAAGGACCCGTAAGAGCGAGTGCTAGTAGGAGATGATATCTATAGGGATTCTGAGGCACATGAAATAGTGCAATTTCTTGATGTGGCACTTGTAGGTACATCAGGAGATATATGGGAGCCTTTAAATAGGGTGTTTGAAACGACCCCAAAAATGCTCGAAAATGTGCTTCGGAAACACCTATAATTGTAATTTCCATATATCTCAAAATCCGTGCATGATTTTGGAAATTCGACTTCATATTCTTATTCAGGGGGTCAAATTGAGTGGGAAATGGGTCTAACCCAAAT